>JAODTR010051170.1:0-18123 GCA_025399935.1 Amblyopsis rosae
AAACTAGGTAAAAACCATGGAATTAATAAAAACCATTATTGTCTGGGTTTCCACCCAATTTCTTTAGAGGGCCTTGTTCCCCTGGGTGTATTGATCAGTTAGCTGGTCTGGAGATTTGGGGTCACAGTAATATATTTTTTTTTAAATCACAGAGTATACCTTTAAACCTTTAATAGCTTTGACTATGAACGAGGGCAACCTGCACAGGAACATTATTAACAACGAGACAGTAAACGCAGGCATGAAAGGAGACCCCTGCGAGGAGCTGGAGGGGTAGATGTGTCAGGGGCATTAAAAGCACAGTAGCAGAGACTGCAGCACCATTTTGACTGCAGAATGTAATTAGGCGGGGGGGGCGAGGCCGGGCCCCTCCAATCACGCCTTCAAACGCACAGATCAACGTGATTGGCAGGCTTCGGCGTGAGCACGGGGCCTTGTCTTGGCGGCTCCATTCAGAACCGCTCTGCCCCTGGGCGACAGAGAAGACTGCCTCAGCACTTTCCGCAAAGTCAGGAAAAGGAGGAGGAGGTGGAGGAGGAGGAGAGGAAGTAGAGGACGGATAAAGAAAAGGGAGAGAAAACAAATTTTGCGCACGCTGTGTAAAACAAGCCGAGCAGGCACAAATAAAAGCCAGTCGCCACGGAACAGAAGAGAGATTAAACTCTCTCTCTCTCTCTCTCTCTCTCTCTCTCAATTGTGAAATATATCACCTCCGCTGCCGGAAAGGTACTTTCACCTAACCTCTCCCCCTCCCTCCCCCCTTCCCCAAGTCCCCAACAACTCAACCACCGGCTGCAGCCCTCGACCAAAGATAAAAGCTGAGGGGAGGTGGGAGGGGTAGGGAAGAGTTGGGAGGCAAGGCCTCGCTTTAAACATTTTTTTATTTAATTTATAATGTTTTTCAACCCGGCTTGCTGGCGTTGCGCTGTGCGCTCAATCGGGACAGGGCAGAGGAACGTGAACAAAAGGTCAATAAAACTGCAGAGATGAAGACAGGCTGGAGTTTTTCGGGGAGACACAGCGAGGGGGGTGGGGGGGGGGGGGGTATTCACAGCCTGGCAGCCCTACTGGAACACTGTCACACCTGGCAGCGGGCCCCAGCCAGCTGAAGAGTGGGCCCCCGGCGTGCCAAGGACAGGCATAAAACACAGTCTCCTTCCACCACCCCACCACCCCCCAACCCCTTCCCGGCCCCACGCGCCTGCCCGGGCGTGCCAAAGACAGGCATAAAACCCCCTGCAACCCTGCTAGCTGTAGCTTTCTTAGGCATTAGCTTGATTTAGCGCCGGCACTCTCCACCAACAGGAAATTTCTTTACTTTCCGTGGGACTAATAAGTGAAGCTCTTCACGCAAATGTGTCACAGCCGCTCCAGATATCTGCCGAGGATTGCTCGCGCATGGGAGTTTAGCTAGCGCTAATGGACAGTAATATGGTCTGTGTGGCGAGAGTTCATCAAAGCCACATGCAAATCCCTTGACACAATGTCATTGGGTTGCTCTGTAGAGCTTTCTAGAACATGTTCTCATTTGCACAGCTCATTTGTCTTTAATGTGTTTTATTGTCGTAAAGTTTAGTCTCTACAGAACCAGATAATAGAAACTCAACCAGAAAATCAGAGCTCCAGTCAAAGAGCTCCAGTCTAGTCCAGTTGTACCATAACCAAACATTTGCAATGGCTGAATTCCTATCTCTCCAAGCCATTATGAGCGAAGGGAACAAAATAGCCTTTGCCCGGAGGCCCCCAGATTGTGCTTGTGCACATACAGTACAGTACAGTGGTCCACAGCAACCACCGGCCTCATTACGCTTTATCCCTGCTCTCATAAAGGCCTGTGCAAACAACAAAGAGACACGCATAGGTGGCGTCAGCACAAATACAAACAAACAACATGCCCTCTCTGTCAACCCCGGGATGAACGCTGATAACAGTGCCGACTGATTCAGCTGTAGCCTCATGAACGTACCACATTTACCCCCAGACACGTGGTATATGCACTCTAGCATCTTTATTCTCCTCTTGAAACCCACCCTCAAAGCACAAGCAGAAACATTTCAAGTCTGGCTGGCCAAGTATCGTAGCAACCTGTAGGGACGCAAATGGCTTCTTTGTAAGTCCCTGAAAAGATGCCGAGAAGGAATAGAGAAGGGAATGAGTACGGGGGGGGAGGGGGGGCGACTGTGTTGAAGATCTTTGGATCCTAATGATGATGCTGGAGGTAGCTAAATGGAGACGAGATTAGATTTCTCCATTGCGTTTACGTCCAGAGCTGAACACTGAAGGGCCTGGTATTTCCTGTTGTCATGGCCGCTACTCAATTAGGACTCCACTCAAGAAGAAAACAAACAAAAACAAACTGCCTGAACACCTATAGCGAGAAAGGAAGTGTTCTTTTTAAGGGACAATAACTCTCTGGCTTTAGATTTCACTATTTTCAAATACATCCGCTTATGGACCATGTTTAAACATGAAATGACATCGCATATTACTATTTCAAACTGCTGTCATTGTATTAGGAGTGGACTGGACAAACATGCTAATGTTATGCCAACAAACGAGATAAACTGGGTTAGCCCAACATCCCATTTTTTGGCAGGTTATTTCCACATGAAGTATTACAAAGAGAATCAGTGTTTTGAATTGAATCATTCACACATTTTCAAGCAATCGGTATGAAATAATTTGGTAGAGGGAGTTGGCTATGAATAAGAGGAGTTCGTATGACTATGCACTGGATTAAAGCGTCATCTTAATTATCATATTAAACGTGAATGCTATTGGACAAAGGTACGCACTCACGTGTGAGCCATCCATGTATTAAAGGTGTGGTCAGCAACACTAAATAAAAATTGGTGATATTTGAACTTGATCAAAACAAAAACACCTCTTCTTTCAATGCCATAGGGGGCTCCCTCAGAAACTCCACCCCACACACTGGAAACTCATTGTGAAAGCTAGGTTATTGTTGTTGTGTGCAGCCTGCACCACTGTTTTAGCCTGGGCTGTGTAGAAACACCAGTATTTGTCTTTTTAGGGCTCACAGAACAAACAGCTAACAGACTGTGGGGGAGATATTTGCAGAATTTGACAAAAGTGCATTACGTTACAGGTGCTGACCCCAACATAAATGGGTAAACCCAGAGCCATGGAATTAACAGAGTTGCGCCAACTTCGTTCACTACAATTAACCGTTTTTTTTTCACAGCAACGGAGCCTCAAAATAGTTCCTGGAAGTTAGCCTAAATACTAAAAGTACACTATAAAGTCTGTTTTAAATCTAAATCGTTGCATTTATTGAAGTTATGTATTTGTATATATATTCAAATTGCCCACCAAGCACTTCCTGGAACTATTGTGCCATAGGTTTTGCCTCTCCATGAACCATGTGACCGTTGAAAAGTTCATACTTCCGTTGGCGTAACTCTGTTATTGCCATGCCTCTGGGGAAGCCTATACTGCATTATCTCAATCCTGCCCCTTGTGGCAAGAATTACTATCTACTACTACCACCCTTTCACCAGTGGTATGACCAATACAGGTACACACACACACACATGGTAAGGAAAGCCTTTGAACCGTACTAAAGATGGCTGTGTCGAGATTTCAAAGGCATTAGCAGGCAGCTGGAACAGCAAAGGTGACGAGGGGTTAAATGGCCATTAACCTCCCACGTCTGAGGCCTTCTCGCGGGCGATATCGATCAAAAGCTGCTCTGCTTCCACTCTGGCAGAAATGCCAAGCCTTTGAAGCGAGAACCGAGATCCTCGCATGGATCCACCCAAAGCTCCGCTATGTACTGGCAGCTTACGGGGTCTCATGCTCTCGTCCATACGCAGGTGGAGAGGCAGAGATGGCCGCCTGTGGCACTGACAGTCCCGCTGGTTAGGAGGAAGGGTAGGGAAGGCAAGAGGACATGCATTGCCAGCGGTGAGCAGAATAATTGTCTACCCCCCCTACCCACACACACACACACGCAACCCCTCCAGGAATATGGAGATGGAGCTCTGTGCATTTAATCTCCCATCGTTTTGATCGCTTTCTCGGTCTGTCTAAGGCTTTTGTTTCATGACATTTTCCTTTCTATTCTTTTTCTTGTAATTTTTTTAGCATAAGTTCTGTTTCGTTTTGTCGCAGACCATGCGTCTCTCAAGGCTATACATTTCCCGCTTCTCCTCGGGAAAACATCAGTCCCGTCTCTGGTTTGCATTTCCACAGCCCCCCCACCCTCCCACCCTAAAACTCTGTAAACGTTGCTTCACCCATCTGGCACAAGCCCACCGCTGTGCTCCTTTATAAAAGGCTGGTATTTAATCGTGGTGAAACTTCTGTCTGGTTAAACAAGCCGTACATGTACATCCGCATGGCTGTGGCAATGAAGTCGCATGTGAACAGCAGTTGGCTGTATGCGAGTAAACATACAACCGTCTTAAAGAATAAATATATATCTCTCTGCGTCTGCACTTTCTCAAGCAATGTGAAGCCAAGACACCATACGGTCCCAGCAGAGGCAGACTGTTTAGACAAGACACGGCAAATAACACTATTCACAAATGACGGGAGCTAGTTAGTGAACACCAGACGTGTACAGTGGGTTGTGTCTTTGGGCAAATAATTATCCTCTTTGCACTTGAATCTGTCAGTGCGGGAGCTTGCGACACAGCGGCGATATACGAGCACTGTTAAGAGATTAGTGCCTGGGCCTTTCACTGGTCTCGGAGGGGACTGGAGGAATCTAAGAGATCCATCGGAATATCCAGTTGTACTCTTTAGGAGCTTGTGCACTGAGGGAATCGGAACAAAAGGGCTTTTGGGAGGGCCCGGGTTAAGCAGAAGCAATTTCGTAACTCCTCAACCAGAATGAGGCTGCCATGGACTCTGAGAGACCTCCATCGACACACGCACGTCACCTATTCATTCTCACCTGTAAGCCAGCGAAGCGTTCCTCCATCTTTCAAGCTCTCTCTCACTTGTCTGACTTCTACAGGCTGAGTAAGGATTTTCATTAGATTCCTTGTAATAATAACGTGGACAGGGGCTTTTGTGTCTTAGCAATGATCTTGTCTGATATGGAACTGAGGGGCCATGCATACCACCACTGCTATGAAAACCTGTCAGTTTGACAAGAAACCCCTTGTCAAAACCAATCCCTATCGTCCAACCCCCACACCCTACTTCGAAGAGATGACCGTTGAGGAAGAGATGCCCCCTGAATGAAGTTCTGGCCGTGCGAAGCCAGAGCAAGAATCGGATTGTATTTATATATAAATACATCCATGAATAATGGGCACTGTGTTATGAGAGCAAGGGGGAATGCAGGGGGGGGGGGGGGAGAAGAGAGAGTGTGAGAGAGAGAGAGAGCGCGAGCGAGCATCAGATCCTGTTGTGTTGGCCAGTGGGCCTGTGCCAGAAGGCAACATGCCTCTGCAGGTATCCCCTCCAGCCCCCCAAAAACATCTCTCCCATAAGTGCCATAGGGTGCTCCGTCAGAAGCTCCACCCCACACACTGGAAATGCATTGTGAAGGCTAGGATACTGTTAATGTTCTCATGTACAGAGCCAGGGCTGTGTAGAAGTACCGGATTATATTTATATTTATCAGTACACACGGAGAACGGTAAGCTATTGGATCGACATATTTGGTAATTTGCTTACAATCACTGACTAAGCCTTTAAATGTAATGAAACATACCAGTGTCTTCCCATTCACACAAAACCGTACACAAGAGAAATGACTGCGGCGCAAATGCGCGCGCCCTTTGCCATGTCTGCGCCGAGGATCGATAGCTTCCCGCATGCGTGATTCGATTCCATTGCATTCTGTGGCAGATCACATTGCTGCGGCTCAACGAGGTAGAGGTCACCGTCATTTGAGGGAAGGGGGGGGGGGGCAATTAAAGCTCGCCTCCGGAGTTCTGTAAAACGATAGGCAAGCGGAAGAACACACCGCCCGCCCTGAGCAGCACGTCCGGCTTGAGGAGACGACAAGGTCAAATCGCTGCTTCCACCGTGACATCAATGCGTTATTGGTTGTTTTTATTATTACCGGCCCCGACCCCCGAACCTGACCTCCCCCTCAGGGTGGTATGGGACACATGGCCCAGAGCTCTTGGCCCCTACATGTCCATGAGCACCCGGTGCTCATATGCCATGCTCCCCAATGACCCCACACACACACACACACATACACACACACACGCCTACACATACCAAAGCCCCAATACCAGGCTGCACACATCGTCCCCTGCACAGCTGTTACACTTCCTAGCCTCCTCCAAACACCCCCCTAATCACTACCTCCCCCCCCCCGACCCCCACCACCCGCTTCCCCTTACCCAGCAGCATGCCTTCTGGTCAGCTGGGACACAAGATGGAGAAGGGGGGGGGGGGTCATGACCCAACCCCCATGTGCCAACTCCCTTGCTCGCTCGCCCATTACGTATGGTGCAGGGGCGGGCAACGTTACCATGGCAACAGTACAGCATACGCTGCAGACGAGGGAAGACATTAAGTGGCATGCCTTGAAAGTTATGTCAGGTAAAAGCTCCTGCTTGTAACTTCATCGGTTATACAGTACAGGCCTAAAGTTTGGACACACCTTCTCATTCAATGCGTTTTCTGTATTTTCATGACTATTTACATTGTAGATTCTCACTGAAGGGATCAAAATTATGAATGAACACATATGGAATCATGCACTTAACAAAAAAAGTGTAAGACATGTTTTCAGTTATTTCACATTTTTTTGAATAGAAAAAAAATACAAAACATTATTTTTTAAAAATTATATAAAAAAAAGAAAAATATATACAAAAAATGTGTATATATAATATAAATATAAAAAATAAAGAAAACGCATTGAATGAGAAGGTGTGTCCAAACTTTTGGCCTGTACTGTATTTGAAATTGGAAATATGGTTGTCAGGTTTGATCCCAACGTATTCGACAGCAACGGCAGCTAGAAATCTAATCCCCTTACAAAAAGAAATATAAAAACACCAATTTGCTGTCGTATAGCCAATGCTTATCTGAAAATCACTAAAAGGATCATCAAAATACATTATAAAAGCATACAAACCCCATTACCTGTTTGTAATCATCATTTTCTAGCTCTCAGTACACCTTTACATGTGTAAGCATTGTGCATATACAACGTGTATGCACATACAATGTGTATGAGTATAGTGTCGCACACATACTGTAGCACAGCTTGACACAGGGATGGTGGTCTCAGCCTCTTCCGTCCATTAGCACTAAGTCTGTGCTGAACGTCTGATAAATAGACCCTTGTAAGCTCGACATCTATTTCCGATATTAAGAACAAGAGTTTTATTGGCTGTTGGTATTGTCACTCACAAAGTCTGTATCTGTAATTCTGGTTCGATGCTAGTGCAGTAGCCTAGTTTATTTACTCATTTCAGTTGTTGCATGTATTTTAAGCACAAGAACAGTAGCCTACTTATCTAACATAACATTACCTGACATCGCGTTGGTAAGTTTCTCAACAAATTCTATAAGTTTAACGTCTGACTTTTAAATGGAGTTACGTGGTTGGTTGATGTACATGTCAATCAAAATACTTCTCCTGTCAAGTGGGCGGATCTTGACGCAGTTAATCAGCGCTGTGTCCCAGACTTTGCGTGTGTAAAGGCTCGCTCTGCAAGACTACAGGGATGGGAACCTGAGCAAATGAAACCCCATCAAACGCTCCAAGTGCTCTTATGTAAGTAAGAACAGCATAACAGATAAAACGGCTCCTTCTTCACTACCGGATGTTAATCCCTAATAATTGTTTCAGTTACTTGTCAGCCTGTTAAGTACAGAAGGGCTTTTTGACATTGTTCAACCATGCTTTAAGAAGATTATAGCGGGGCCCGGTATGACAGTGATCTGACAGACGGCAGTAGATACAGTCAAGGCATGTATCGTATAGCGCGGCTCAGAGCTGTATTCACAGTCGCACGCTCTCCTCTTACGGAGGTGACGGATCGTGTTTTAAGGCTGGGGACGTTGGTGTGACAGATGCTCTCAAGAGCTTCCGGAAGCTTTTCGTTGTGTGTGTCCTGTGGCATGGTGACTTGTGCGTTGCTATGGGCGCGCTGTGACCATGTGTGAGGAGCGACCACCGAACAGCGATTATAAATAAGACTGTTTCAGAGTGTTCCAGAAATGTTTTTTGGAGACATTGGGTGTGCTTTGAATACCCTGTGTGTGTGTGTGTTCTTGTGCAACTGCAGGTGTGCGCCTACATGCATGCAAGGTCACCTGTGTGTGTGTGTGTGTGATGGATGTTTAAAGGTTTTTGTGCACGTTCGTGTGTGTATGTGCGCATCTGTGTATCTCTCTCTCTCTGTGTGTGCGCGTGTGTATATGCGTCCGTGTGTGTGTGTATATGCGTGTGTGTGTGTGTGTGTGTGCATGTGTATATGCGTCCGTGTGTGCGTGCGTGTGTATATGCGTCTGTGTGCGTGCGTGTGTGTGCGTGTGCGTGTGTGTGCGTGCGTGCGTGCGTGTGTGTGTGTGTGTGTGTGTGTGTGTGTGTGTGTGTCCCAGGGGAAGCAGATACACTGTGTTAATTATAGCCTATGCATGTTCTGTCAGCGTGTCTGGCACTAATGCAGTTCTGTGGGCCACCCTCTTAACATCGTCCCTTACGACGCCCACAGCCCCAGACCCCCGCCTGGACTAATGGGCAGGCGGGTAGTGGAAGCAGTACCTATGAGGACCTAGGGGGTCCTCATAGGTACTGCAAGGGATCCTCCAAACTATTTGAGCCCCAAAAAATTTACAAATATACATTAACATAACTACAACCTAGCTATAAATATATGATCTGATCTGATATATCTGATTATAATTAATTGTATGGCATAGCATTGTATACAGTAGGTTACACCATTAAAAAGTAGCCTACTTTTAAACAACATAGGCCGCCCTACACATTGTTGACCCGGCAACCAAATGTTTTATGTGAAAGGGGGTCCCTATGCCATGTTTCTAACAGCCAAGGGTTTGCCTTGGCTTGAAAGACGTTGAAGACTTTATATTAATTATCATTGTGGAGAGCATGAGGTGTTGAGCATGAGGTTATGTGTGTTAGTACTGATGACATGCTACTGTCATTAGCTTAACAGAATGTTCTTTGTTTACGATTGCTTATATGTGTGTGGCCTACTCAGCTAGTGACAAATGGACTGATTGCAAGCTGCTTTGGATAACGTTGTCTGATAAATGCTGTACATGTGAATTTAGAAAAGAGGAGGAGGAATACTTTTTGTGTGGCCTGACAGTCTGCATCCTGGTAAGAAATGTTTTATTTATCTGTCAGGCATAGTTTTAATGACCGTATTATTTAAAAAGCTAAAATGTAGTTATTCAATTATTACTATTAGTTGTATTATGAAAAAGTTTGTTTTTGATCAACTTCCTTTAAAAGAAAAGTCAAGGAAGTCTACTCTACTAGCAAACCTTTTATAATGATGATATATGTAACAATATTAGCACATGCAACACCATTAAAGATACATTATTTCCAGGCTTGCTTTTGGGGTAAAAACTAGCTTGCAAATAGAGATGTTTGTATTTGTTTGACCCACTGAGTGTGCACAGCCATTCACGAATGTCAGATTTGTACAGGCTGCCTGTAGGGGTTTGTGATGCTTTTAACTTTGTTCCTCAGACCTACTGTGATGGGAATGTACAAACCATGATTCCACCCCCCGACCCCCTTGAGCGTGTTGAAGTTGTAACAGTAGATGTGAGCCCCAAATGTTGGTTAACCACCATGGGGCTACTGCTAGCTAGCTGCCAGCTCCAGATTCTTTCCCATGTCAAAGTGTCACAACAAAGACGAAGGCTAGGAGAGAGGAAGCTGTCTGATCTCGATGTTCTGCTACCCTTGTGGCCGATATGATCCTGGAGACCAGAGAGACATCCCAGCTAAAGTGTATTCTGAACATGGATCATGGGACGCTGGAATGCTCAAGGTATATTATTTGTTAATTCAGCAAAAAATTTTAATTATTAAAACGCGATGTGTAAACTTATTCATTCATTCATTTAATGTTTGGCGACAATTTTCAATTACTATATTTTTGCTTGTCATTTCTCATTCATTCATTTGTTGGTATTACTTAGCTAACTACGTGGGTAAATACTCCCATTGTTTACAATGGAAATTAAACCCAGCCAGTCAGGTGTTTTAAGTGGACATTACCCTGTGTAATGCAAGACACAAGACACAGAATCCCCAGCCACTTCATAACAGTATTCGCCGTGTTTGCCAAAATCGTAAAAGCAATTCACGGAAGGCAGCCAGTGACTGTTAAATCCCAGGATTATTAAGTACAGATTTTTGCCAGAGGAACCGATGCCGGCTCAGTCCAACCCTGTCGCCCTGGGAGACAAGCAAGGAAAAAGCAGGAATATGGTGTATTTCCCCTGATAGCAGAGTGGCGCCCAGAGGGTGCTTAGCAGACAGATTGGTCACTCCCTCCATCCAAAAATACCCTCCCCTCATCCTCCCCCATGCTTGGGAGTCTGAGAACCTATCGCCACGGTGCCGGACAGTTTGCGGGTCCAATTAAAAATCAAACACAACAGTGTCTGAACGCCTTATGTCAAACAGAGTCATTAGAGACTATGGCTTTGTATACATTTAAATGCGTCATCGTAAGCACTTTCGAACTCCCATGCATATTTGCTCATGTATTCTTTACATAAATCCTGTGGTATGTGCACTGGATGTTTCACTTGACCTGTCAGCGTCTCACTAACTAAAACAATCACTGGAGTTATCCTCTTTATTGTCACAAACAAGTCAAATACACATTTTAACTATCTAAGCGCACGGTCTAAAGCGCAAGGTGCAAATTGGATTTATGGTTTTTGCTATTTTAACGGCAGATAAGCGGTCCGTGCGCCGGACGCATGGTTCAAAAGGGTTGGACTTACCCTCTTCATTATTCATGGGTGTGTATTGGTTGTAATATACAATAAACCAATTCAAGTTTCGTCTCCCATTCCCTTTATAAATCCAGGCACGCTTGCATCAAAGGCAGATTTATATTCTATTTTAAAAGCACTGGAGCAGACCATCTAGGCATTAGCAAGATTCCTAAAATATGTTTGTGTAGGTTACATACTAATGATATTTCTCATTGTACTCTATACATTTTTAATCCTTTGCATATTTGTGCACTCCTGCACGTGCCTGTATGTGTGACAAGCGTGTGCACACGTTGTCCGCCTGCCTGCATAGGTGATACTATATTTATAATGCTCCTCGCGCTGACTTTAGACCAGGTTTATGCTGCTCATTCGCACAATCACTTTCCACTGCCTCAAGATAGCAATGCGCCAGCAACGCGCTTGACCACACCTCATGTTTAGACCAGCACACCCACCGGCACTCAAATGGTCGCATGTGCATTTACTATTTAGACAACGTCGGCACTGGACGGGAAAATGACAACTGCGTCGGTCTGAAAATAGCAAAGACGCTTGCGTTCCCGCTTTGCGCCGCATTTCGCCAGGTGTAAGATAGGGCCCATGGTGTCTGACACAATATACTTACAGTAAGACGCAGTTAGGAGCCTTATGACAATGTAAAAATGTGATATTGGCTGCATTAGAAGTCTAGAACTATGCCTAAAGCAGATTACAAAGAATAATTGAATGTTTGTAATGTCAACATAAATTAATTCTTTCTTCATCCAGTGTACTCGAGGTTTAAATGCAAAACTGTGTTTACTGTAAAATCTCTTAATATCATGACAGGAGCAGGTGTGTGCATCCTTAATACCGGTGTGTCTGTGTCTTAACTTTGTATTCTCAAAACAGGTTTTGTTTTAGCCGTTGTAGCCTTAGGGTGGTTGAGAAACCGAGGCTTAGTGAAACTGCTGGTCACATGCATTCCTAGAATGCTGATGAAAACAAACATTATAAATCCACTAGGGCTGGGCAAGTTAACGCATTATTATCGTGTTGACGCGTTAATTAATTAACAATTTTATTTCGCATTAACGCATTCTAAAAAATATATATATTTTAAAAGTGCGTGTTGTTCACTGGCTCTTAATAATACAGAATACAGATATAGTTCTATGATACAGACAGACCACGTGTCACAGGAGCGGTGGGATGTGGCGCTCACATGAACCGGAACAGAGACAAACTGGCGGAGAGAGCAATATGAAGAAAATGGTACCGAACTTTTACATGGACATTTTATTTTTAAATCTCTTCCAGACGGTGGAGTTGAGTTATTTGTAATCACTAAAGTTACATTTTTTTATTACCAGAGTACTCCGCGTCTGAAGCTTATCTTAAAGGCAATACACACCGTGAATGTTAGCATATCACCCAAACAAACAGCAGAGGGAGCAGTGTTAAAACTACATAAAATCCTTTATATCTTTATATCTTGGAGAATTGTGCGGTTGCCGTGACGTTCACGTTTGTCATTCCACTCAAATAAATACTATAACGAAACAGTCAGCCACACTATTTTTCGGCGTTGCGTAACGAAGACTATAGGTATTGTCTATGGGGAACGTAAAAATATAAATTTCTTAGTTAGATTTGTGATAAGCAAACAGCATATTTGGAATTAGTTTTATAAAAGCCTAATGTAAAGTCTAGGTAACAGAGCCTTTGAACTGTGACTATAGCATATAAATCAGGATGTATTTGTTCATTTATGACCTTCCCCCATGCAGAAAGGGCACAAATTAGTGCATAGCATTTGACCAAAATGCAGGAAATTAAGTGTGAGACTCTCAAAGTTTATTGGGGGAGGACCTTTATTAACTAATACATGTGTGGTAGTGGCATATAGCTTTGGTTTTATATTTGATTTGATTACATTAATGTTGATGCTAGTGTGTAAAGGGATTACTGCTCTTAAAATGCACCCTATTTGTATGCAAACCAAATGTTAATTGCAGTTTTGTTTATATACTAGTACTTTTACAAGAAAAGTGCGCAATAAACTGTTCAGGTGACTGTCTTCAAATTTCCCATAATGCCACCCACCCAAATTAGTTTTTTTTTTATGTTTATTGTACAGGTTCCTCTGAGTTATATATTACCACCTCAAATGTTGAGGATTTAGAATAATTTAGGACTTTTGGTGACAAATCACTATTTTGGTGCTATGTGTAGCCTTTATCTTTCTGAATGTTGAAAATTATGCATGGTACATGTTGACAATAACGTCATACAGTATCAACATTGCATTAATAATACGATTTTATTGAACCATGTAATACAGGTTTCTATCTTTTAACAGATACTAGATGGAAACATGCTAAAACATGATGGTATCATTCAACTGCAATAAAATCTGAACAAATTGTAGATATATAAGTCATTGTTTTTATACTAGACAATATTTGGGCAGTTGGTGTGATTTCCTATGGGAAATTTGAATTGGTTTCAGCAGCCTGTAAGGATGATACTATAGCTTGACAATGTCATTGTCGACGCTCAATTTGTTTAGAGGGAATCGGGAAACAGAAATATCTGTTGAAGGCAAGATAGGCATTCATTCACCAAAGCTTGGTAGCACTAGTAAAGACTACCAGAGACACTATATAAGGAGACATGCCACACTATTTCTAATGGAGCTCTGTGGGAGCTCTGAAATGGCAAATATGGCAGTTGCAGGAACACATCCAAATAACACATAACATAATCCAAAAGAACCAATCATCTGCTTTATAACTGCCAAGCATTAACCTATTTAACCAATCATGTGGTTGCATTAACGTAAGCCACCTGTCTGTACTGTCTTCCTAAATAACTGCCTGGTGCGTTTCAAAGATGGCTGCGAGTGGCGAGACTTCCCTATAAGGACTTTGCCAATACCTTATGTCAAGCCTCATAGACAGCTGCCACGTGATATAGTGTTTTTTATGGCAAAGTGGGCTTTGTAGGTTCCATTTCAGCAGTGTGTTGCGCTAGTAAGATCCCTCGCTCCCTAATAAAGTTTAATCAGGTGGAAAGTGCAGAGCAATAGAAGACCTTCTCTTCTGGGATTACTAGACAGACCACAGAACACTCAGAATGGAGGAATTAACAGCATATAGATGTGAGGAATGCACCGAAATATGTGCGTGCGTGCGTGCGTGAGAGAGATTATTCTACGTTCGTTCAGAGTGCTGAGTGACAGGCCACAGCCCATGGCGTTGCATGTGAGCACAGCATTTTCATTTAAGAAGCGTTTCCAGTGTCCTCCAGTGTGACAAACCGCATCAACCGACTCCCTTCACATGCAGCATTCGAATCTGGCACGCTATCTGTGGAAACAGTAGGTGAATGAGCCTGTCGCTTTACACCCCTGCCAGTGAGTTCTGTATACACACAAACACGCAGATGAGCACTCTGATTGGCTCTCGCGAGAAATTTTGGCGCAGGAGGGGAAATGCTTTCATTCATATGCTGATTCTGCATATTGTGGTCACAACGTTGTGTACACGCAATGCTGAAAATAGACAACCCCATCCATCACAACAAACATTCAGAGGCGATATTAATTCACAATGTGCATTTACACACACTATCACACACACACACACACACACTTTTGTAATTTGAATTCCATTCAATCAGTTTCTAATTGACTTAATTCTCCAGATGGTCCCAAGCTGAATGCTGTGCGGAATGCAAAGCAGAGTGAAGGCCAACATCGTCCTCCGCTTCCCTGGTGCCACCAGACCCCCTGTTTCTATTAGGGCTTCTTAAAATAAGCATCTCATTCATTCTGCACAAACACAATCCCAACAAACACAACAGCCACTTAAAGTTGCCAAACAACCTGAATCCGATCACCACCTCACACCTGTTCTCCCCTAACCTGTGTGCCCAGAGGGACCAGAAGGTTCTCCAGGAAGCCGGTTCAATGATTCAGAAGCAATCATTGGTTTTACTGCCTTTCTGGGACAACTAATCCTTTGGTGACGATGCACATTTGCTCCAATACACGCGTGGATCAGGCTTTAGGCGATGAGTTGTGAAAATAGATTCGTCTCAGGTAGCAATCGATAACGCTTTGTAAATAGATGCCACCCCCAGTGCGGGCAGACATCACTGCAATTAAAAGCCAGAGAGATATTCAGCCAAAGATATTGTAATAATAACAAGATGAAGCATTATAATGCATTTCAGTGGAAGCTAAAATGGAACGGTCTATAGGTATAGTCTATAGGTATAGTCGGTAAGGTCTAAGGTATAGTCAGCTTTTGCAAGCTAATTGTAAGCTAATACACTTTTTGTCAAATTCACCAAATATCTTCTTTGCATTTTGCTATTTTACTGTTCTCTGTGTGTTGAAAAAAGTATCTGATACGTCTAAACAGCCCTGGGTCCATAAATAGGAATATAAACAAAGTGGTGAACACCGCTCACATCAACAAAGCCGTAGTACTACGCTTTGCTTTACAGTGTGTTTTGATGTGTGGAGTGCTGCAGAGCGCTGCGGAGGGCCATGGAGAGATAGTGTTTTGATTTTCACTCAAAGTTAGCAACCGTTCTCAATGACTAACCCTGCCTTTACGTGGGGGTGTCACCAAAGGCATTTTGCAGTAGAGGTTGACAGGCAGCGCCCAGACAGCTAAATCTACTGTACCATGCATGGCCTGATACAAAGTCAATTTACCTCAACACAGAAATACTGTTGCGGCCTCAGATTGATCGTATAATTAATGTAGTACACTCAAAATACCCATTAACGCCCCGAGAGAGAAACAATGGCCAATATTATGGCAAAGCCCGTACCCCCCCATTGACTTATGGAGCGATGGGTCATTCTGGTCTGCATAAAGAGTGAAAAGTCGAATGCAAAAGTGACGTCCGTTGAAGCCTCTCTGTTAAATTCCATTCTCCCTGGTACAGTATAATAAATAGTCTGGATAAAACTCCAGACCCCGCAGGCTGTGAAACCTTCCCACCACCAACGTACATGAGCGAGAGACACTCAGAGACAAAGGGATGGTTATGGTAGGAGGCAGTTAAAAAGCGGTTAAAAGGCGTAACGCTGCGAGCTGCCATCATTTTCATCCCGATTTGTGCCAATTAATTTTCCTTGTTTAGAGAAGATATGAACATCTGTGTAACGGATTGTTTAATAACAGAGCAGGCAAGTAGCCACACACACACACACACACACACACACACACACAGGATTCTGGCAAACATACTAATCACAAATGCACATACACACAGAGACTCACGTGCGCGCACATGCACATACACACACACGCGTGCGCGAACACACAAGCACAAACACACACACACACACACACAGGATTCTAGCAAACATACTTGCTAAACACACATGCACCTGCATACACACACAAAGACACCAACACCCACACAAGCACACACACACACAAACAGACATACACAAACGAACACCATATTACACACACACTCACACAAACAGACATCATCACACACACACACACACACACACACACACCCACACATACACACATACACACTCACACAAACAGACATCATCACACACACGCACACACATACACACACACACGCACAAACACCATTTTACACACACACACAAACACAGACAAACACCATTTTACACACACACAAACACACACAGACACACACCCACACACACACAGTGGTCAGGTGGTTCCAGGTTGATAGTGGCTGGAGATAAAAACCTAACGTTGCCAAAGGTGCTTTAAGGGGTTGAAGGTTTACAGAGCCCCCCCCCCCACACACACATACACACCGCCTCATTATTGCTCCCACACCGCCAAGAGATAGGATCCTCCACCGACATGTGGCTCCCAGTGTCCCAGAACCTCCGGCCCTTGACTGACAGGCGCCAGAAGATTTACCCTTCTGAGGGGTCACCACGGGGACCCAGGAAAAACAACATTCTTAAGTTGAGCTGAACGACAGTTTCACATGGAGACCTCCCCCCCTGCAATCCCTCTGGGAGATAACTTTGGGAATGTTTATGGGAATGGAAGGAATACCCCTTGGCAAAGAGCTCGTGCTCTGGCCTCTGTGAGACAAACAATTAGAATGACAAGTTAACATGACGGGTGATACTGTACAGTAGAGTACAATATGGACAGTGTGTTCACATCGGAAATGACCATAGACTGTGCATATACAGTGAATGGACACACCCTCCGTGATGTCACCCATAGCTTTTCTCAAGAACGGGTTTGAAGTCTCTATCTTTGCAGTATCTGACTGCCTGTAACACCCTTCTATCCATTATAATTGGATACATGTATGGCTTAATATAATTTTAACGGATGAGTTATAAAATACGTCACCCCATGTACAGTTGTCATGAATGGGACTAGCTATAGGGACCGTAACCGGGCTGTAAACATATTCATCTTTGCTGTAAACTCAGACATTTTAACGTGGGAGACAGGATTGACTCTCTTTTGCAGCCAGCCTCAAGTGACCATTTGAAGAACTGTAGATTTAGGCACTTCTGCATTCTATTCATTCCTTAACACCGGAGGTTCCCGCTTGGAAATAACGGAGAAGCTCTGAGCCAGACAAACCCTCCCCCACTCCGCTTCCTCGTCATAGGTGCGTTGAGACACTACTCTACTACTCTGTAAATAGGAACACAGCATAGCGGTGCAAACCACACCAAACAACGCTATCCCAAAACATGTCTAACCCTGCATTCACACCGCCGACGTATTCAACACGCAAATCTAGTGTCCAAACCGCCATCTTGGTGTGGCCCGGGTTTTACGCCAGCGACGACCAGAACTGGCGTGGTGGGGGGGTTCTGAAGCAACATCAAGCGGCATTGAAGGGAGAGGTGTTTTTGTTTTGATATAGTTCAAATATCACCTTTAATATAGGTGTATCATTTATATACACATTTCCATTAGAGTCGCCACTCGCCAGCATTCTTACAATATATATATGTACTTATATATTTACATATAGGCCTATTGATAATGATACATATCTTGGTAACCAGTGAACTATAGGCAGCCCATATCTCACCCAAGGATATGGGCTGCCTATAGGTATAGTACAGAGGTCTTCAAAGTGTTTTGGGACAAGGACCCCTTGGCTGATAGAAACATGGAACAGGGGGACCCCCTATCACAT
>JAODTR010051181.1:0-18121 GCA_025399935.1 Amblyopsis rosae
AGACGGACGAGATGAGACGGAGAGTTGGAATACCAACTCCTCAGGGATGGGCTAACTAAGAGGAGAATGGAAGGGGATGAGATATGGGGGTGGGTGAGGAAAGAAACATTTTTATTGAGGGACAAGGAGAGTGTGTGTGTGTGTGTGTGTGGGGGGGGGGGGATCTGAATGATGGAAAATAGTTTTGATTAAAAACGACCTACCGCTGGATGGAAGGGCAGCGGCGGTGTGAGGCTACCAAGGGAAGAGCCAGTAGGAAGCTAGGATTTGAGGGAGTAGTGACATTTCACCCATTTCCTTTGCCCCCGCCGAACACCTTGTGTGTATTTTATTTATTTTTTAAACCTCAAATACTCTACTTATTACATTTGAAATTCCCCGGCTTTACCTCGGTCCATAAAAAGAAAAACCACACAGATGTTTGACCTTTAAAAAATAAAATAAAACATCTCCCGGAATAAAAAGCAAACAAACATGGGTTTTAGTTTTCATGCCGCCCAGGGAAGTCGTTTTGCCGTAGGTGAATAATTAAACATTGTCTACCTTTTGTCTGCGATTTGTTTGAAATGTGATTATTGTTGGGGGACCTTTTTTTTAAATTTATTAAAAAAAAAACTTAGATGCATTGTGAAGCGAGGTATGCATGCCACAATGAGAGGGAGACATTTGTACCGAAGAGGAAACAAGACAGAACAGATGAATGAAAGGAGGTGGGGAAGGGGGTGAAATGAAAGGGTGTAAAGAATGTCGGAATGAAAGGCAAAACGTGAAGGAATGGGTTAAAAGAGGGATGATAATTAAGTGGCAAAGGGAATTAAGATGCTTCGTTGGGAGTGGGAAAGATAGCATTGTGATTTATAAAGAGAGTAGGCGTTATGTCAAACGGTGGTCAAGGAGATGTAGAGAAAACATTTAAAGCTGAGTTTCAATATCGATATGCTGCAAATCGATACCTGTATAAATTCACTTGATGGTTTCACATCAGGGGGAAGCATTCATGAGACATTTTTCTTTCTTCATATTGAGGCAAAATTATGTTAGAGATTTAAGTGTTTTTCAGGAGTGCGAATACCATTTGATGGGTTGCACATGCTATTGACTGCTGACAGAGATTGCAGAATTTTGACTTGCTATCTTCTGAGCAAATGATTGTGGGGGATTTGAGTTGTTAAAGGGTGAGCAAAGATAATTGGAACGTAGAAATGAAAACATAGCCTCTATATATGATGTCAACCAAGTATGATTAATAAATAAGCATCTTTCTAAAAGTGTGGGCATTATAAATACATGTGGCAAGGCATGACCTCAGACTTCAGAAATGGAGACTACTAATAAGGCCATTGTGAAACTTTCTTCGCTGTCTAAAAGCTGCAGTAACCGTCTTAAGTGTTTGGCTGGGCCAAAATGGAGGGGGGGGGGGGAGAGAGAGAGAGAGAGAGAAAGATCAGGGGAAGATTAAATTAACCCAGAAGAATTGAGAAGCAGCAGTGGTGTCGATGCTCTCCACCGAGGCAGTCACCGAGGCCCTGGTTTAAAATATGGAAGTAGGGATGAAGCGTAGGGGGAAGATTTGAATAAGAACAGTGTTTGTTGAAATAAGAGGCCCACTAGTTGTGACATAAAGTAAAGTCAGGGATTTGGGACAACAGACCTTTGTCTGATCTAGATCAGAGATCCCCAGCGTATACAGTATATGCTAGATTGCCTAACACAAGAGCACGATTGTTTACAGTACAACGAATCAATGCCCCGGCTCATCTCACTAATCTGCTCACTTTCATCCTGTTAGTGAAATAATCAGGTGTAGTTATTGGTCGGCATGGAGACGTGCATTCCTTTGAGGCCTACAGTTGGATGTTATCGTCTTGTAGCATTGCTGCATTAGCATCAGGTATGCTACAACAGGGGGGGCTTTAAGCACTCCTCCTTGACACGTAAGGGAACCCATTTATATGAAATGCTCTCACTCAACCTGTGCTGTTACTGTAGAATGAACGTAATGTAATCTGCAGGCTGGTTTGTCTTTTACATGGTTATGCAGAAACGTTACTCAAGTGAGAGTCAGGAGGACATGTTGTCCATAATAGCAAAGCCTGTGTCTTGCAGATTGCACGCCACACAATTGCTAGCATGCCTATGGTATAAATGTAACAATTCCCATTTGATGTAATAATGTTATGGTCCACAATCTTCTGTCATAATAATAATAATAAATGGTATAATACTGCTCAACCTCATTAAAATAATACACACTGTTTAGTTTAAGTAGGAATTGTTTACTTTTAATTATAGTAGTCTTTACTCTAACATGTACATACAGACTTTTAATTATAAAAACTTGGGCTTTCATGGTTGTTAAAGCATGTAAAGCAACACTGAAGTTTTATTCAACCGTTAGTTCTATATTTCTCTTGCCTCAATATTTGGTCCTTCCGTTGAGGTAACATGAATTAACCCCTCAGTCATGGTGGGTACTTACTGTGCACCTTCTCAAAACATACTTCTAATGTATCTAAATATGGATGGATAAATATTACCTCAAGGGTACTTGGACCCGTACAAAATACAGACAAAAAAGTAGGCTAAATACATAGCACAGTATATGCAGTTTACATATGATTGTACAGTACATGCATACATGCATACAATTCATCATAAAAAAGTACACATGTACAATTAAAACATTTTAATTGTATTTTTCTTTATTTGAAATCTGTTACTTGCCATTTATGTTTTAGACAGTGTGACAAAGATCTTTTGAAAGCGGTTGAGTCGGCACTGGGAGATTCTGAAGCATCTACCTGAGGGAAGAAGCTGGTACTCAGGATAGAGATGATTCTGTTCTGGCACAAAGTAACTCGCTTATTGTAGTAGAACAATTAAAATGATGATTTGAGGTGTTTTGCGCTAGCCTGGCTATGTAAAGTATGGTAGGTTACTATTGTTTGCTACTGTGTTATTAACAAGCAAAGTCGCCAACAAACAGCATGCGTTATTAATATATATGTTCTTGTAGGAGATACATGAACATGCTCAAGTTATGTGTATTTTGTGCAGCTTCCTACTCAAAGTCTATACTACTGCCAGAGGGATTTACCTGGATGTCACTCAAAAAAGGCCAATTCATTTTCCTTTTCTCTTCATTTATTTCCAAGTTCAGTTTGGCTTGCTAGCGGTGGCCATGTAGTCGGCATATCCATTAGGCAGTATGTAATAAAAAATAAAAACACAAAATTATCTTCCTTTTTTGTTCATAATTTATTTCAAAGTTCAGTTTGCCCCGGTACCATAGTGGTTTAGAGAAGCTAGGCTTTAGAGAAGTAGGCGCCAGATCACCATTGAGATTAAAGCGAAGTGTAGAGTTCGTTCAAAGATGTTATATTCTCTCTGATCCGTTTCTCCGTGAGTCTCTCAACTTGACCGGGCTGCTTCCCTCCGGGTGCCGCTTTCTTCTTCTTCTTCTGTGTAAGACTAGGCAGACTAGACGCAAGCAAAGCGCATTGCTGCCTCTCACAGTCCATACAGGAACAGACAGTCAAATACGGGCAAGCAAGCCAGTAGACCGAAGAAACCGCAGCAGCATTTTCTGCACAACAGGTTCCCGCTCAAACACTGATCCCATAGAAAAAACCTCCACACCAAATTCGGCCAGAAGTGCAAACAACAAAGCCCGCTCGTGGGAATATCGCCCACATCGAAGAAGGGTGCCAGATCACGAGCATATTCCAGAACCAGCGACACACAACCTAATTCCTGTTTCGTACAGATTTTGAAACGCGGATCCAGAATGTATGTGGATCCGAGAGGGCACCGAGACGTGTTGTGGACCTATCCGCGCAACGTACACAGCACAGTAACTACTAAAGAAAATAAATAATACCGGGTAGACAGCTTTCATTGGATTTAATTTAATGTTGTATATTAATTTAATTTAATTTAATGTACATGTTACCGTACAGACTGTAGCCTATACTGTCACCGTTCCAAAGCCGGCAAGACTGTAAACGGTTTTTCAGATTGTCCTACTACCATAGCAAATATAAATTCTAGTTTTTGATGTATAATTAATATTGCCGGATTACCTTAAAAATAATAATAAAACAGCCCAATGAGTATGTGTATAGGCCTCACCCGAGTATTAGCCGCAGAGCTGCCGACAGTTTGCAAAATCAATGTATTAACCGCGGTATAAAGCCGGGAAATTACGGTATTAAACATTGTGTGTATGTGGAGGTGTGTAATGATTCACCAGCACCCTCACACACACTTACAGTGCGTGCATGACCACAGTAGACACATGTAAGCCTAAACACACAAGCTCCTTAGCAATCACATAGTCCTCTTTTAATCTCCAAAGTCAGATTAATTGGTTTCAATCAAAGAATGGATAAAAAAAAAATCACAGCTCATTAATTCATTATTGAGCTGTGTTTGCTAGGGAGAGGCAAGGAGTTATGAGCAACAATACATGGATATATTGCTTCCACTGCATCCTGTAATGGCACAACACACCCACTGTACTGTGCGCTTGCACTGAATGTGGTCGGTGGATTTCCCACAATGCTTTGTTGTAGATTTAAAGGCCAATTTAATCTTTTTAACAACCTATTAAAGTGATTTTGCTGCTTTGGCAACTTTAAATAGAACTTCAGTTGCCTGCGTGCGTGCGTGCGTGCGTGCGTGCGTGCGTGCGTGCGTGCGTTCATGCGCGCGCGGAGGGGTAAGAGGACATATTCTTCTGTAGAATAGGGTCCCGTGCTGCATGGCTTGGCTTTGGAAGAGAAAGGTAGGCCTTAACAGTAGACTGTGTGTACTTTCAGTATACACTATTGGACGATGATGTGATATGGGGGGGGGCTTAACTGCTAACTGGGCTAAAGAGAGGGCAGGAGAGAGGCTGACATAGGCAGGTGTGAGAAGGAGAGCGAGGCTAAGCCAAGAGGGGGAGAAATGTACCTCTTTGAAGGTGACTATTGGTCAAAAGATGAGAGACAAACGCATGAGGGAAAAGTAGCTGACGTTTGCATTTTTAAATGAACAGGAAGCAGTGAAGCACACGACAAACTGCTCCCCTGTATAAACTCTCATTCTAATACACCTGTTGCTAAGTATTGTGTGTTTAAACGCAGCTCTCTTAAGTCGCTGTATGCAGCGCAGGCTGCGCGTGGCTTTGTCCTTTTTTTTTTATGTCTGTGTTGAAACTTACCGCTCCCCTCTATGCAGATGTTAATTGAATGTGTAGATGAGTGCCTCTCCATTAATCCAGCGGCTCTGCAAACTGACTTGTTTTCCTTATTTAGTTGCTAACTGCTGCCCTCATCAGCAAATCCACAACCCTCTCATCTCCTCAAAAAAAAAAGAAAGATTTGGCCTGAAGAAAAGGACGCTACCCGCTCCCTCTAACAAAAATGGACATGAAAGCTATCACGGGCTCGCTATACATCTTCCGGCTTCCGTTCTTATCACAGTTTTACTTAATCATTTCACATGTAGTCTTTAAGAAGATCACATCGCGGCATTTCATTGATAATATCCATCTGTGTATGTGCAACCTAATATAACCTTGATATCATCATCTTGTGGCACCCTTAATGTCAGTTAGTCTCCCTCTGTCATTGTCTCTGCTGTAGCAGCAGCAGATTAGTGTATTTTAAAGTAAGTGAATCGGGGAGGCTGACATCTTGGCACAGATCCCCTGGACATTCGCCTCTGCTCCCACACGAGCAGTCTCAGCGGGCGTGGTAATATGCAGCAGGAGCTGTAAGATGACTGGCTCTGCGGCTGCTACAGTAACGTCTGCCCAACTGCCCAACGTCTGTCCTGCTGTGAAGTGTTGCCCCTATTACACTGCACCCCAACAATCGCCCCTCCATCCTCCCCCCATCACCCATAAATCTCAGCGTCTCTCTATCTCTCTCTCTCTCTCTCTCTCTCTCTCTCTCTCTATCTCTCTCTGTGTCTTCACTGTGTAAATGACACCTGCCTGTGAATTCCTTGCCATCTCCGCACCCTTGACCTTTAAGCCTCTCAGGCTGTGCCCGTTTGCGTGTGGTAATCGCGAACTCGGTTTTTTCGCCCACTGTCACTTCTCCTTGTCCTTCCCTGTTCACTCTCAACCGTGGGTTTGTTGTCGCTGAACGTTCGTTTCGAGAGACCCGGCGTTCTCCGTACCTGAGACCCTGTAAAGGTGCTTTTATCGTCACACACACACACACGCGCATGTTGCGACATTTGTTCTCTGCGTTTAACCCGTCCCTCAAGGGAGCAGTGCTCTGTATTTGTGGCGGTGCAGGGTGGCGACACCCCCCCCAATCCTCCTGGGATGGGGGTGGGGGGGGTGGGGCTCGTCAAACAGCTGTGTGCCAGTTTCAGCCAGTCGTTTTGGGGGGAAGGGTGGGGTTGAGGTGGAGGAGGTAATTACAGGAGGAGGACAGATAAAAGTCCTGGTCGCATCCGGACCGGGGCGGAACGGCAAAGTGGCTGGAAATGTCGCAGAGGAGAGGGGAGGCAACGAACGATAATGAAGCCGCCGCAATGGCGGGGGAAAGGGAGGGAGGGAGGGAGGGAGGGGGAGGAGACGATGCTGGAAAGAGGCAGCGCAGGTGTGCTGACCTACTTAGAGAGAGACGGATGCTGAGGGAGAGAGAGAGAGAGAGAGGGGGAGAGAGAGAACTGGGAACTAGGCATAAAAAAATGAGAGATGATTGGCCCTCCACCATCTTGGATTGTCTGGTTGCTCCGACGACCAGTTGTGAGCACAGAAGCCTTCCTGCGCACGCACGCACGCACACACACACACACACACACACACACACGGCGTGGACACCGACCATATGTGAACAATACCCAGGTTTTCCCTTAGTTCCTCCCCCTTCCTCCAGTCTCAATGGCGTTATTTGTGCTTGTCGTCTTGAGCCAGCGCATGGGGCACAGCCTACAGCCAGCCCACACGGCTGTCAGCTCACTGGGTCATGGTAGACTGCCCCGGCCTCCCCCTTTGACTACACTCTGAGTGTGTGTACTGCGGTTGTCCAAGCCGGGGGGCGAGATTACCATGTTTTCCCATCATAGATCATAGAGAAATCATTAGTGCTGTGTGTGTGTGTGTGTGTGTGTGTGGATGGGTAAATAAATTAGCGTGCCTGTGACAGTCTAAACCTTGGTGTCATCAAAATGACAGATGAATGTCTTTTGTGCCTCGAGATGTTGCTATTTATAACGCCGTACACCAGAGACTGTCAGAATATAGTGTTTGTTATCTGCTTGTGTACTGTAAATATTAAAAGTATATTCTAAGCAACAATACCACAGCCACACAATGCTGGAACAACAGAAGAGCACAATTGGCTCCTAAATGTTCACGTGACATGTTAATTATGAACTGTATGGAATGTTTGGCTGCTAATGTCTTCAATTAGTCTCAATTAGTATGGAACCGATTTACAGTTGGGGCACTAGTTAATTTAGCATGGCTGTCTGTCTGTTTTGCTTGTTGACTACGCATGGGATCCTGCATCTTCTACCATATTGTATCCCATATAAAGCAACCTAGAACTGATAGTGTGCTGAATATAACATATTGTGCCATGGTTACAGTATGCCTTAGCCTATTTTCAGTTGTTTAATAATCTGCACGAGATGGGCTTTTTATTTTTTTTCTTCTTTTCTTTCTATGGTAATATTAATATTCCTACTGCGGGCCTATTTGTTCAAAATGATTCATTGGAAGAGCTTGTACCACATACGATTTGCACTGATATGAGTGTTTATATGGCTCAATGTATGTGTTAACGTGCTTAGCGCTTGAGCATGAATATTTATAATGCAGCTTGGCAGTCGTACCTGCGCACGGTGCAGCGATTAACCCAGGCTCATTGCAGCTCTGTTTAATTTCACAGGAGAGCTGTTTTGTGTCGTGTGCCATTTCAATTGTGTTCTCCATTACTGTGCGTTTTGAAGGCTACAGGTTTTAGAATGTGGGGGGGGGGGAGAAGAAAAACGCACCCCTCTGGAAGTTGTAGAAGTTGGAGGAGTTTTAATCAAGCTGCGGCGTTTTTGAAACTGTGGTTACGAATGGGGGGGGGGGGGCAACTACGCGCTTGGTCTTCAAAAAAAGAACAGAAGAGGAAAAGCCTCTCGGCATCAGCGAGACAAGCTGAAAGACCGCTTCTCAGTGAGGGGTGGGGGGGGTGTCTAGACGAGGAGGATCACTGTCTTGGGTCGCCCACTGCAGGGTAAAAAGGAAGCGCCAAGTACAGGGAGAAGGGCTCCAAGTCCTCGTGGTGTCTGAAGTCACCTTATTATTTTCCGGAATCCGTTTCTGAATCATTTGAGTTTTTCACTCAGCGATAAGGATGAGTCAAATCAATCTTGGCAAGCCTCTGAACTAGAATCAATGGAATATGGTGTGTGTGTGTGTGTGTGTGTGTGTGTGTGTGTGTGTGTGTGTGTGTGTGTGTGTGTGGGGGGGGGTGCTTGGATGAAGTCGAGCGAAAAGCAATGAATAACTAAATGAATGTTTTAGCCGTGTAAATGAATGAGGGGCTGAATAATGAATGCGTTTTGAAACGGAGCTTGTGTGTTTGTCAGTGCTGAGTCACGCAGCCTGTTGCATGATACAAGCAACCCAGGGTGCAATGTGGCTGTGTGCATGCGTGTCATTGCCGCTCGTGTCGCAGGTTAATGTTCAGGTCCGTGCTGGTTGTACACGATGAGATGCGCAAGGCAGCGGCAGTTGACCGTTACTGAGGTTTATTTAAATATCCCAAGTGGTTGGTTGAAACGCATTTGCATGAAAGTATATTAGGCTGCTTTTGACAGCAGTTTAATGTTGTAGAACTGAAGAAGTGGAAAAACTTTGAGCACTTTCCTAGGAGTGCATTGGTTAACTTGGTTTAGCTAGTCAAGTCAAATAATCTTGACTTGACTAGCTTGGGGTTTAGGGAGGGAGAGACCCACGCGAGTGAAAGATGATTTGCAGGAAAATGGAGGCGAGCCGGTAGATCGGAGGGATTGTAACTCACAGAATGGGAGATGATTGATGGAAAAGGGGGGGAAATTAAAAGAGGGCAAGGAAAGAAACTAGCGCACGTCCCTTACTCATTAGGGTCATTATAACGCACACAGGATTGAAAGAGGACGCCAATTTAGTCCTGATGAAAGGCACCGCCACTCAGTTAAAGGAGGCCGCCTGTGTGTGTGTGTGTGTGTGTGTGTGTGTGTGTGTGTGTGCGCGCGCGCCTCGGACTCTGTGAATGTGAGCAACTTAGTACTTGGACATGAATATGGTTGAGTATTAAGGAGAGACACACACACACAGTGTGGGAGGCCTGTGGCCGGAGGCAACACTGATTGTAATGAAAACAGCAGCAGAAATTAAATTGTGTGTGTGTGTTAGGGGGGGGGGAACACAGGCTGACACACAGCACACAGTAGTATGGACAGTGAGAGAGATGTCCCCCATTCTCCTTTTATGGAAGGGGGGGGGGGAGACGCACCTTTTTGCATCAAACAAATATTGTTTTAAGGAGGTATAAGGAACGCGGGAGGGCATCTGTGGGGGAAGGAGGTGTTTGGCAAGTCGGGCGGGGGTGTTTACAGCCGAGGGAGCCGTAGCGGTAATAGATTTTTCTAAAAAGGAGGATAAAGAACGGCATATATATATATATATATATATATATGAATGACAAGATATGAGGGTGAAATTGAAAGGATGGTTGAAAAATTGAAAGAAAGCGACCGTCTCTCTCTCTCGCCCCCCAGAACCAGGCTTGTCGATCGACCAAGGCAGGATTCAGACAAATGTGCATAACAGCAAGAGAGGGGGAGAGAGGTCTTTATTGAAGTGACAAACGTAGACTTTAGTTTCCGCTAAATTGGAGACATCGCTCACATTTGCCCGGAAAAGCTGACTAGCCCATGTTGCCTGGAGTCACAGCTAATAGTCGTGGGATTAAAGGGTCATAAAGGCCCCAGTTAATTAGCCCTGTCAGCACTAAGTTACGTACAGTACATTCATAAAATGTTTTGGTTTGAATTAATGAATACGTTTGATTAAAATTGGATGTAGGCGATCACTTCATATGGGTAAACGAGGGCACGTGCCTGATTTGCCTGATACTGTCTCCTGTCCGAGCTGTCACTCACAGCCCGGGCAGGCTTTTATCAAACCTAAACTGTTTTATCATTGCCCTGACAGCATCCCTTTAAATATATTGTAGTTCTAACAAATGACTTGAAACAAACTAGTCTAGGTTTTGAACAAAAGCCTAAATGTGTCTCTCTATACTTCAGATGTGTACTTAGTAAGGCAGGATGATGGCAATTATTGTGAGATCTAACTGTTTTTTATTTTATCTTACCAGGTAGACGGAGGGTTAAAGTAATGTAGACGGCACAGGAAGTTAATACTTTTTAATTAAAGCAAGAAATTAGCCCTTAACCGTCAAAGAATGTTTGCCGTGTGTGTGTGTGTGTGTGTGTGTGTGTGTGTGTGTCTAAGAGTCCATATCTGTCTGCAATGGCTCCACTAATGATTTGCAGCATAGTCTGCAATCAATGTTATTGGTCTCTAGTGTTTTAGCCAATCAGTGACTGCCTCTTGTCCTGGTGTCAGTGTCCTGCATAGGATGCCATCCTTGATTTCAGCTGCGCACACATACATTCTGTAACTGATGTAATGCATTCAGACATGGTTTGTAGTTCACATAAACCTTTACCTGACATTCACATTTTATAACGCTGCTTAATAAATGTCAATATGGCAATCTTTCTCAGTTTCCCAGAGATTGGAGATTGGATATGACACATAAACCGTACTTTGACTTCAAGTTGCAATTTGACCTCTATTCAAGGTTTGTCTGGTTGTCTTTGAGAGAATTGGCAGCTTTGAGGCAGGAAGCTAGACTTAAATGCATTTTTATTCTTCTATATATGTATTTAATTTAAATTCTGAGCTGCTGTGCAACTTCAAGGAGAGGGTGCGTACCTCCAGGGAGTTAGCCATCAAATATTAAATATTTTCCAGACATATAAAATCCTAATGTGCATGGCAGCTACTCTATAGCTCCCAAGGTCCAACGTGTGTTTGTGTATCTGTTGCTGAGACTGTTTTCAAGGGATTTCTACCGTATTTATTTGTGTTTGTGTATTTTTAGCCCCCCAATTCAATCTTCCAGAAACACTACAGTGTCAACTAAAGCAAGCACATTCCTTGCAGCATGTAGCATAGAGTAATATGGCATAGCCTTCTGTGTTTTTATGTGTGGGAAAAAAATGAGAGAAGAAGGAATTAAGGTAAAAAGAAAAATTGAAAATCCACAAATTACATTAGTAATAGGTTGGCTTATCAATTTTACATTTTCTTTTTCAAACAAGGTACCATGCTGATGTTGATGATGGTTTTCCCCCCCAGACTGATGAATGCCATCCTGGGTTCAATCAATCACTGCACTTGTTAAATTACACAAACCTATTGACAATATTTTAATGAGGGGGGGACCAAAACTACAATTTCTAGTAGAGTGTGAGGCTGTTTTCAATTTGTAAATGTAATCTGTTTCACAGCAGGCCCCACACCCCCCACATTCAACCTCTGAATCTATTTCCCTTCCTTTCTTCTCCCTCACAAACCTCCCGTATCTCTGGACGTTACTCACCTTCAATTATTTGCATCCGCATTTCTTCTTCCCCCACGTCCAGATGCTTCTGTCTATCCTTTCCCTTCGCCTCTTTCTCTCTCCTCTCCCGCTAATTGGTCGGGTATCTGTCGGACCTCAGATGCTGCGTCTATTGTCTCTCGTCGACAGATGAGACCACGCGCGTGGCGTCCCATTTCAAATCCGTCGACAACCAGGACTCGTAAGGCGACACAACCGTCGAGTGACGAGAGAGAAGGGGTGCGGGGGATTCAAAATAGACACATAGGTGAAGATGAAGCGAAGAGACAGACGGGGAAAACGAAGGCCCGAGGGTTCACAGCGATACAAGTCTGCAAACGAGAGATATTCTGGCTCTGTTTCACAAGGTAGCTAGCTGTGAAATGTAGCCTCACATGGAGCATATGGGCTATTATAGAGGAACGGTTCTAAATGGATTACAGATACAGCTTGTTCCTCAAATGCATCTTAAGTGTCAGGACGGGCGAGATAAAGCGTGTCACTTACGGCAACCCATAATAAAACTTGCGCAGGCGGGCCTCTTTACCTCTCAAGGTAAACTCTTTGTCACCTTGAGTGATGAATCAGCCGTTAGCTCAGCACAGGTGTAGCAGCTTGTGCTTTACATGCCGACAGAAAATGTACCTCGTCCGCAGAGAAGGTTTCTGCTTGCAAGAACATTCGTGCAGCGGTTTCTATATAAACCAACATGTGGGGCACTCCAGTCATGCTAACAAGTTGAATACGTGAAAACAGAATCCTACCAGTGACTTTGTGAGAGTTACTGTAGTCTGAAGTGGAACATGAACAAAGTAATTGGTAGAAACATATTTTAAAGTAGAACAAGACAAAATATATGGTCAGTCGACCCAGTAGAAAGAATTATTCCGGACAAAATGGAACTGCAGTTTTCACTAAATTAGTATTTCCTTTAGATGTGATCTTGACACTTTAACAGTTTTAGAAGTCCCATGTGAAAACCACCCGGCCATCTATTTTTAAACGCTCTTCACTAATGATAGGTTTTGGCAGATAATCCAAAGTCCCCCTTTGCAATAGAAATCAGTGCAACAAGATGGGAAGAGACAGGGTATATAGCAAGCCCACCTACAGTAGCTTTCAAACAGTCCCAGTGTAGACAACCAGAGGTACATATCTGTTCATAAATATGGTTAGGAAAAGAGTTGTATAGAGAAATAATGCTTCATGACCGGGTGAGCCTGCAAAGAAATAAATAAGAAGCGACAGACCTTGAGACAGCATCTGACAGGTTGGGAGAAGGAAAAGAACAGAGAGCCGACGCTGTGGCACTGTTGAATTGTGGGTAACACACTACCAGGCAACACAGCACTTACGCGTTCCCGGCTGATGTTCCTCCATCTTGCATTGGCGTACAAGGTTTTGACCAGCGTCTGACGCGCCCAATTGTGTTTTGGTCCCGGGAGATGGGTAGCCATGTGATACCATCCTGATCTCTGGAGCTCATTTGACTTTGCATACATACATTTCAAATACATTTCAAGCACATGTCCGTACACACGATTGAACCTACCGATCGGTCTACAGTATCAGTCTGGAAGTAGTGCATATCAAGTCTGCTGGCGGCAAAGTTAAAGATAAAGATTCTATCGCAAGGAAATAGATTTAGTTAATTAAAATGACCAACCAAATGAAAAATGTATTCCCAAACGATGACGTGTAGGCTTAAATCTAGGTAGGGAATCCATCGTCAATGGGTTAACTGAAGTTCAAAGGGAGAATTAAGATGGCAGTTCGGTAGATTTGTGTTCATCTAACCAATTCAAATAAATTTGTATCCTTTTGCTTTTGAAACATTAGTTTCTGAGGCCATGCCTAGAGAAGGAGAACAAAAGAAAGTGTATATAGACTTCTGGAGAGGAAGAGAGAGAAAGAGAGATGTTCTTGTTAGGCGGTGCCCTGAGCTGAAAGCAGATGACACCTTGACTTCAATTATTAACACGGTGCTTGTCTTTTCATTCCTTTCAGCGCCTCTCGCTCCTCTCCCATTACTTGCCTTTACTCTCCCTCTCTATCTTGGAGTCAGCCGCGTTTCTCCTGGCGGTGCGAGGCCAGCCTTGAGGAGGTTACGCCACACGCTTGTGTTGAACCTGGAGCTGTGGTGGCGGCAGTGAGGCGCTATCTTCCCTTTGTGGTGTGATATCGTGGCAGCGTTCGCCTCCTTATCTGTTCCTCCTGCAGGAGAATGAATATAATTTACATACACATACAGATCACAGGGAAAAAGCTCTCTGGCCTCATTCGAACACAAATGGAAATGTGGGAATGTTGGTGCTGACGCATCAACAGAACTCGCAGCAATAGCCCCCCCCCTTCCCCCTTGCATCACACTCACACAGCTGTTGACCCTCTGAGTAATTTTTGTGATTACAACAACAGTGTTTGTGTACCGTTTGTATGCACACGCGCTGTATAGGGAAGCTGAATGTTAACCTTTCTCGGGGGCATAGAATATATGAAATATTAACACAACATAACCCTTTTTCAGGAGTTTGAATGTTTATCTTTTAACGTTTATATCCTCCACTGGGCTGTTGTTGGAGAGACGGTCCTAGCTGAATACATATCCGGTGTTGTTGTGCAGCTTTTCGCATCAGCATCATACTGCATTAGCGTTTAGCTTCTGACACCGGCCGGGCAGTAAAGCTTTATTTTTCTACTCACCTGTCTTTGCCAACATGTCCTGGCTGTAAATCCAACAAGTGCGTTTGCATTTTCTCCTCTTGTCTTCATTCTACTGTACGTTTTTGTGCGGACCGAGCAGATGAACAGCTCCAGACTTTTTCCACTAGTAGCACAGGTGCTCCTTACTGAAAAATGTAGGAGCACCAGCACAAATGTCAGGCACACCACTAATTGACGCAACGCAGCTCATTCATGTTTTTTAGTTTTCATCATTTAAGTCATGTTTTCAGCAGTGTGTGGGGGGGGGAGTGGTTGTTGCACCTGGGTGTCATTGCACCTGGGTGTCATTTATTCGCAGAGGCCTGTTCGACTGAACCAGTCTCCGGGCAACCTGACCCCTGTGTGTGGCCGGAGGTAATGCAGTACAATGCCAGAATGTAGCCTGCAACTGATAAGAACGAGAGAGAAAATGGAGTTGTTCTCTTCCCCCAGGGGGAATTTGACTTCCACACAGCAAAGGTTGACAACAGGTTGAACATGCAATGCAATCCACAATGGAGTACAAATACAATATAATGAACCCAGAATGCCAACGGTTGCATGAACTTCTAAATCAACTGCAAAGCAAACAAGGTGTTCTCAAATACAGAATATCTAGGTTTGTTTGTACACTGCATGGAAGCAATAAATATTATCTTTTACAACTAGAGGGGAATTAGACGGTGAAGACGCTCTGTATTTCTGTTTACTTAGATTGAATATCTGCAGTACAATGTTTAGTGAAGTGTTTTGAATACACTGAATAAGGTAGCAAATGCATTTAAAACTTTTATGGAAAGTTAAGAGTGAAAGCTGATGGATCTATCTTGACAAAGTTTTGTGGTAAAATAGTCTGATCTTTGATAGTAAAGACTATTTTCACAGCTAGAATGTAGAAATCCATTAGGCAGCGATACAGCTCACTGGGGTTAAAAGTTCTGGTGGCTTCTGCTTCATAGAAACAGCAAGACTGCTGTTTCTATGAAAGACAATACTGTTTTTGTATTTCTCATTATTTTAAAAGGGAGCCATTCTGTGATAATGCCATAGATCTTCATAATCTCAGCAGCTAACTTTTGAATTTGAATCATAAAACGGCATACCCAAAAGTCATAGGGGGCTTATCTGTGTGACCTGTATCACTCTCTTTGCTTCGTACTCCGCTATAATTCAGTTCTATTCATTCAGTTTAGTTCCTTTTAACTTGGCTCGCTCTTGTACATCAAAATGTCGGAAATCCTTTGTAGGAAGTTGGATTCACCGAGAAACATTTTATGCTTAATTCAAAGTGAATTCTGTTCTTGGTTGAAGTTGCATCAGGTCCCCAATGTTTCCCCCCACCTGTTGACATTTCCTAGGTACACTGAAGTTAATAACGTTAATGAAGGGTCTGTAAGATGTGTGTGTGCGTTGTGATTTGCAGGCATTCACACTGCTGTTGATTCGTTGGCAGCACTTGCTAAGTACAACACCCGAACCAATTTGGTTTTTGACATGGGAGGGGAGGAAACAAAACATGCAACTAGGGTCCATTAGCTTTTTATGTTGCTCACAATTGGCCACAGGGGCCATTTGAAATGGCTGGTTAGGTGGCTCTGGTTACTTTTTAAGTGACATTAACGTTCGTGTTCAGTGGTTTTTAGCTGCAACACTGTGACTAAAGTCAGTTGTTGGCTTGTTCTCCACTTAATGTTTTTACTCACACTGCAATTGTGTGTGTGTGCACGCGCGTTTTAGAGAAATGCTGTTATACGTTGTAATTGGTCTAAACACTCCATTTGCATTGATTTGAAAATATCCCCTGTGTGGCATTATAGTTTTACCACGTTCGTGATTTCTCGGCCCCCTCCGGGGGCTCCATATGCTGTTCTTTAGACCAGGCAGACCTGCACACTACATTACACATAATGCTCATTGCCGTTTCTCTCTCTCTCTTTCTCTATCCTTCTCTATCCTTCTCTCTCTCTTTCGCCAAGTGGCTTGGAACAAAAATGTTCTCACTTTGACTGTTTTTACAGAAGCTCTACATTTACACCCAGTGCTGAGTGTGAATAATTGACTCACCGCCCAGTGTGCTTTTAAACAGAACTCTAGTGTCAAGGGAACGCATCTCTGTAGAGGCGTTGTGATCATCAGGGGGAATCTAATTTTTATATATATAATATATAATAACATAATCACAAGTATATCATTGTGTGCCATAATGTGGGCCTTAAAAAAACAATGTCAACAGTGACGGTCGAGGCAACATGGCAGTTTCTTTCACTTACATTAAGTGGTTGGTTGGGTGGCCACGTAGCTATTCACAGGACGCACATTAATTTCCAATAAAGCACAGCGTTGAGCTTGCAAAATTGCGTTGCTGACTTTACCTTTTAAGTATTGACATTTTGTAAGCTAACACACTTTTTGCAAAAAATGTACCAACTATTTCTTGGTAGTCTGCGATCTTACTGTTCTCTGTGCACGCTGAAGAAAAGAATCCGGTACTTCCACACAGCCCTGGCTCCATAGATAGGAACACAACAACACTATCCCAGCCTTAGCAATGTGTTTCTAATGTGTGGGGCGGAGCTTCTGAGGGAGCACCCTACAGCATTTGATTTGAGTTTATACATAACGGGTCCTTAACGTATGAGTGAACCCCTGCTAAGGCTCCTTCCCCCTCCTCTCTGCCCGCCAGGTGTTTCGGAGCGGCGAGGGAATGGGCATCCGCCTGGACAGCGCCTCGGCCTTCCAGGGCGCCATCATCTCGCCGCACTACGACTCCCTGTTGGTCAAGGTCATCGCCAGTGGCAACAACCTGCCGGCCGCCGCCTCCAAGATGAGCCGCGCCCTGGCCGAGTTCAGGGTGCGGGGGGTCAAGGTAGGAGACCCTCCGTGTGCGTGTGTGTCGTCTGAAGGTGTGCTCTTCACTCCTATTGCCGGCCGCGATGTTGGGTTGTCTGTGTGTGCGATGGTGTGCTCTTCACTTCATGTTGCCGGCCGCCATGTTGGGTTGTCTATGTGTGCGATGGTATGCTCTTCACTTCATGTTGCCGGCCGCCATGTTGGGTTGTCTATGTGTGCGATGGTTTGCTCTTCACTTCATGTTGCCGGCCGCCATGTTGGGTTGTCTGTGTGTGCGATGGCGTGCTCTTCACTTCATGTTGCCGGCCGCCATGTTGGGTTGTCTGTGTGTGCGAAGGTATGCTCTTCACTTCATGTTGCCGGCCGCCATGTTGGGTGTCTGTGTGAGAGAGAGAGTAGGTGCGCGCTTCACTTTCTATTGTCAGCCTCCATGTTGAAAGCATTGTGCCCATAACACCATCTGTTTTAATAATATCCCCTCGGTGTTGATCTGTGCGTACCAGCTCAGTGTGAGTGCGATTCAGCGCCACTATAAAGGTTGCTAGCAGTTCTTTACTACTGAGAAGACAACCTCATTATTATGAACGGTGTGAAGGTTGTGTGTGTGTGAACGACACCATAATGATGTTATGTAGAGAGTAGAGAAGCCCGCTCCATACTTCCTGCCCAGTCATTGGCATGGACCGGGCGCCAGTGTTCTGCAACGCCGTGCGCGCGCGCGGCTGTGATCAGAAGCATGTGTGGGATGTGTGCAGGGAAGGCTTAATGGGTTTTATTGTCTTCGGTCACCGGGGCAACCCTGTAATGGTCCGAGGACGGCGGGAGACATTACGCTGCCAAAGCAATTCGACGGTGCGTACGTCGCATTCAAGGATAACGCCGGTAGAGTGGGTGGGGGGTGAAGATGAAGG
>JAODTR010051192.1:0-18120 GCA_025399935.1 Amblyopsis rosae
GTCAAAGGGGCGGAGACACCAGAGAAAGCTCACATATGTCAATTAATGTCGCTAAAAATAAAAAATGTCACATTTCCTGTTTTTTTCTCTATGCCTGAAGATTTAGCCCACTTTATAGAAAATACCGATATATATCATGTCTCGGTATTCAATCTAAATATATCGGGATATTATTTTTGGTTTATATCACCCAGCCCTACGTCGGGGTAATATTGAAATGATTGGAGCAGCATTTAACCAATAGGCATTGCTGCAACAGTTTGTATGGCTTACTCTAGCCCAGGGGTTCCCAAACTTTTTTTGTGCCAAGACCCACCTAGAGACGACAAATCTATTTAGAGACCCACCAAACACCAAGTACTGGTGACGACAATTTCAGACGTATCCATTTTAGCTAATGCTATACCTGTGTGTGTGTGTGTGTGTGTGTGTGTGTGTGTGTGTACCAAATATTTTTGAGCAGAGCGCTCAAGAATCTATAGTGTGCACGCAGCTGAATAGGATTTCATCCAATCAGGAACAAGTAGTCTATTTTGCCACAACCTTACTCACGACCAATGAGTGGAACAACACGATAGTAAAGCCCTGAAGCCTTTTATTGATATTCATTCATTCAATGGCCGCTAGCAATTTTCGACCCAGTTTGAGAACCGCTGCTCTAGCCAACCATTTCTAAATAAACACTTGACTTCAACGTCATCGCACTCTGTCGCCCCTTACTGGTCCCTGATGGGTCTGCCATCCAGAGTGGCTGTGTGAACGCTATAATGCACACTGAGCTGAGAACAATAGTAGGGCGGTGCCAGGCTAGGGGAAAAACCTGCTTCCGCTGTCAATATGCCCAGTGGTGTGTCTGTGTGTGTGGGAGGGAAGAGAGCTGACTGTTGCCTCCTGAACCCAACAGAGAGACCTTTGTGAGATGCGGTCACCCGCCGCTGCTGCCATCGCCTCGGGGAAGAAGATGAAGTTTGAGGGCGAGCCCAAGAAACCACCATCGTAAGGACTTTATGTGCTTGCAACTCTGTGTGTGTACATTTACGGGAGCGCATGCAGCTACAGCTTTTTTGCACAAGCATACAGGTGCCGCTGCACGCATGTTACAGCATGGGCTGTGGTGGCTTACTGAGCAACGCGTCTTGTCTTCGCATGGGAGACTGGGGTTCGAGTCCCGGGTGGGACCAGCTCCAATATTTAACTGTCTGCGGTAATAAGGCATTTATAGTTACTGTTACTAGAATACTGTATTCGTCTTTCAGCTCCACCCCTAGTAGGTAGGTAGGTAGGTCTGTGTGTGTGTGTGTGTGTGTGTGTGCGCGTGCACGTGCACGTAGGTATGTAGGTAGACGTGGCGTGTACTTGCTACCGTAAGCAGGTGTGTGCGTGCATGGGTGTGTGATGGTGGACACCTTTGACCCCCTTTTAGAAATGGCTACCAGAAGTTCTCCCAGGAGATGCTGTCCAACGGCGAGCTGAACCACCTGCCCATGAAGGAGCGCATGACTGAGATCGGGGGCCGCTGGCAGCGGTGCACCCAGAAGGAGAAGGATCGCTACAAGAAGATTGCAGAGGAGAAACAGAGGCAATATAAGGGCCTGCTGGAACAGTGGCTTGCGGTAAGCATTGGCTTTCAGGGTTCCCACTGGTAGTGGGATTTCTGGAATATCAGGGAATTGTAAAGTCTGTTTTCCAGACATGGAAAGGCAGGGTTTTATGTATGTATGTATGTATTTATTTATTTATTTATTTAGAGGACAAATCATTAAATATCAGGGAATTGTAAAGTCTGTTTTGCAGACATGGAAAGGCAGGGTTGTATTTATTTATCTATTTTGAGGACAAATCATTAAATATCAGGGAATCCTTGTTGACTGATTTTAGTTGTCATTTATGATAATGCTACTGGACATGGTACTACATTTTGAGATGTCTCAACAAATCGTGAAACTATTGGTCTGAATGTTAACATGAATTGTACCTACGCGAAATATCATAACATTGTTTAATCTTCTTTATCATTGCCATGCCGGCAGTCCCTTTTACACAGACATTGTTCTGGAGGTCTGTTCACATGACCATTCATTATAGGTCATTGAGATTCTGATTCTATTTTTGTGAGGGGAAAATGTCAGGGGAACCCCACGCTTTGTTTCTGAAGGGGAAACTGTCTTTTTTGTTGGACTTCGAATACTGAAATTGTAGATAACAATGCAATATGAAATCCCATCACCATCACATGTCATTTGGAGTCTCCCTTTTATATTCTATAATATAGTGCACTTCATCTAGTTCACGTCGGTCTGTGAGAGAAGACATTTAATTAAATTCTATGCAAGGAATTGTATAGAAGTAAGAAAGTGGATTTAATTTGTTTCCACAGAGCCTGTCTTCCCAAGAGAGAAACACCTACAAAGAGTACAACTCACAAGTGAGTTAACGTCACACAGCTTTCCAGCCTCTACACATTGGAGTTAACCCTTTAAATAATGTGTCTTTCTTGATATGGCAATGTTCTCATGATTGCCTCCTTTTCCTTGCTGTGACAGAAAAGGAAAAGTACAGCTAAACCAGGAGGCCCCACTGCTAAAGTTGCAGTCAAGGTCAAGAAAGAGGTGAGTTGTTTTGCCCATCTTTCTCAAGATAGCTTCTGCATAGTACTTCTCACAGGACATGCCTCCATGTGTGATGTGCTATGATTTCTCAGGAGTCTGAAGAGGAGGAGGAGGAGGATGATGACGATGAAGAACAAGAGAAGGCTTCCTCTGAGGCAGACTCCTCCAGTGAAGATGAAGATGACGATGACGATGCAAGTGTCTCTGTTTGTCTCCCTGTCTGTCTCTGTCCTTGTATCACATAAAGGCTGAGACAAACAGACATACAGTATGTCTTTGTCTCACAGAAAGACAGACATACAGTATGTGTCTGTCTCTCTGTATCACAGAAAGACAGACACACTGCCTCTGTGTGTGTCTATCTGTCGTGTCTGTCTTGGGTGTCTGTTCCCCAGGTGAGTATTATGACGTTGTGGTAATGTAACTCTTGTCACCCTGTGTCCTGCAGAACGACGACGAGGAAGACGATGATGATGAAGACGGGGCAGAAGACAAGGAGAACAAGTCTGAGGACGACAGCAGTGACTCCAGTTCGGGGGGGTCATCTGACTCTGATTCTGAATGACACCCTCAGTTTTGGAAGGGGGGGGCTGACTGCCTCCCAGGTGACCAAGCAGCGCCATGGGGGGAGTTGCCACTGTGCCAACCCTTCTATCCTACCATCCGCCACCAGAGGGTGCTGTCTTGCGTTCACTCATCCCATTTCACCCTCCCCCCCTGCGCTTTTTTCGCCGGCAGTTGGAGATCCGTTTTTTCAGACAATGCCCCCGTTTTGTTTCATTTTAAACAATATTCTTTTCACGTTCTCGATTTTAATTCCCTGCCCATCTCTACAGTATGCCCCGGGGATCAGAAGTCACATTAGGCCCCTGCTGCACATTGGCCTCAGTCTTAATAACAAAGGTCAATGGTGAGGGTTTCAGCGTGAGGAGTAAATGGTTGTTTTTGTTTCATAAATAAAAGGGGGTAAAAACACAGGTGAGGAGAACAGGCTTCAGAGAGCTACAGGCCATGTGTTTGTTTGGTGGCTTGTGATGGGGCGGGGCTTTGCAGGGTATATCAGGGGGAAATTGCACTCTTCAGAATGTTCTTTAAACGTTTTCCCCCCCTGAGTGGGGCATTCTACTTTTGTCTCAATTACTGTTTTTAAATCTCTTGGTTCTTAAAGAGGCGGTATTTTCAGGAAATATTAAGCCATTTTGCATGTGTGTTTCTTTATTTTTCTTTTCTTTTTTTTTTTTTTTTGCTGGACATTTTGAAAACGACTTAGGCACATGCTCATCTTAAAGTGACAGTAAATGGCCTTGGATTTGTTAATAACTGGTATCCAAAATTGGTATGTTGCTGTATATCTTTATTTTGACCACCAGACTTTCAGGCAATTTATTTCTTAAACCGCTCAATTTGGTGGTTTATCATGACGGATATGTAGAAATTGTTTATGGAACCAGAAAAGTAATTTCCTAGTTTCCTTATGTTCTCTGTCTAGATATTTGACATATTCAAAAAAAATATATAATTTCTAATTTTTTCCTCTGGAGTTCCTTTTGTTGAACCATTGTTTTTATATGTACTGTTGATTTTATGGTTCACACAGTAATCCAGTTACGTCATGCATTTATTTTTATATCATGCGTGGCTGTTTAACCCATATTCTTTCTGATGAGATTTCATTCAAGTTTGATCTGAAATTTAAAGAACTTGCTGTAATTCAGTTGAAATTGTGTGTTTATCCCGAAAGAGGTGTGCACTTAATATTAACCTGGCTTTGTGTGATTGAGTGTGTGCAAAAAAAAATGTCTGTATGAAGGGGTGTGTGAGTGGGTTTGTGTGTGTCTGTTGCTTGAAGCTGTGCTGATTGCTGCTGTCGTGCATGTGTGGATGTGCGTGCACACCATTGCCATGAATGTAAATGTATTATTTCCTTTTACAAAGTTCTGGTGTAATAATTTTTACGTGTGCTCTTTTTCTTTTGTTACTTTGGAGTAGTAGGCAAATTACCAGCTATTTCATTATGTAATTCTTGTGTTTTGAGACTGATACATTTGCGGAAAATACAATTTACAAATGTTTTAGTGGTGAACGGAGTTGGACCATTAAGAAGTTGTTTGAGTTTTTAAGCTTGAACTATTTATGTAATTTAGGGAGAGTGACATATATAGACAGTGACATGTAACAGTAGCTGACTAGAGGTTTGTAAAAGGGATTTGGAGAACAGTCACCACTGAAATACGGGTAAATACTTAATTTTTTTGTAAATATTTCTTTATTTTATTTTTACAGAGTGGTAATTGTTACGTTAGTACTTTTATTTGACAACCCTCATCAGTGATTCTTGTGAGTTTTTAACTCACCAGGGAGAATTTGTTCTTATTTCAATGTGGACATTTTCCACTTCTCTCCCAATGTTGGTTTATATGTAGAAATCTTAAGACAGCAAAGCTTTACAGGTTTGTACTGCTGATCAGTTAACAAAACTTGGTGTTTTCTAGAGCTAAGGGTGTTCTTATGTCTTTGCAATTTAAGTATTTGTGCAAATAAACGATGATGACCTTTAAGAACATGCTGTGTTTTTCGTTATCAATACAATTAATAGCCTTTCTATTGGATTAAATGCATTTGCACAGAAGTATCTAACCTCGCGATACCATTATCGTCTCGCGAGATTAAATGTAATTTCGCCGTGGACTTCCTCTGGCATGTCAGGTTACCTAGCACCGCCCACCTCTTGATAAATCATCAGACTAAACTAATCGACGGTTGATAATGTCGATAATCAGCGTAGGGCCCATAATCATGCTCGTGTATTGATGTCTAGTAGAATGCAGACGGCCTTGACTGGCTTCAATGCTATTATTACTAGTATTATAAAAGGCAATTCTGCAGCCACTACAACGGGTAAAAGCAGGTTATTATAAGGGATATCATAGGATGGACGTCATGTCATATTCCTCCATAATCACATTATGTTGTGGAGAGACTGACACCGCGATGAAACCATCTCGCATGAACCAGGGTGAGTTTGTGGTCAGGAGATAGGAAGTCGTTCTGAGAAATAACGTTTATTTTCTCTCTACCGTTTGGTACACCGTCGTCTCAAACTGTTATTTCCTAGAAGCAAGCATAGGCAGTAATACAGTGCCAACAGCGAATATACAGGGGCAAAAGTACAGCTAAACAAGATAGCGCTCGGTTGGCTAACCGATGTCTTACATTGTCAACCTAGCGTAGCCTACTATAAAATACAATGGGCGATCCAATGTTAGGACCCGATGTACAGAAATAATGTGTTATTGTAATCGCGCAGTGTTCCCGAATGCTTGCAAACTTACAATTATAAAGTATAGTTTTTCTTCCTTCAACAGCCAGAAGAACATAAAGTGTACATATATTTTAAAAGTAAGTATATTAAGGCTGTATGTTGTTTATTCTGTGTAAATATTTACATCTATAGGCCTATTTACAGAGGTGTCCTTCATTTATTTCTTTACTAATCATATTCTCCATAGCAGTATCACACTGTGTTGCTATCAAGACGTCCACTGCGGTTTTTCAAATGAAAATGGAGGATATTTCCCTGTCAGGCCCAGATAACCTAGAGGTGCAGAAGTGGATACCTTAACTAGGGCTTATCTGCAAAAATGTGACTACTCGCTTTAGCTTTCCACCCAGAGTTGCTGAAATGTCTCTCTTTGCAGGCCATGGTCCAAGACATCTACTCTGAGCTGGTGGATGACGCTTGTTTGGGCTTGTGTTTCGAGGTGCATCGTGCTGTCAAACAGGGCTATTTCTTCCTGGATGAGATGGACCAAGAAAGCATGAAAGAATTCGGTATGTTTCGGTATTTGCTTTCTGTTTTGGCAGGTTTCTCCCTTGTCTGAAAACACACACATACACTAACTTCTTCTTCTTCTACCTTGTTTTGTTTATGGCGCGCCCTCGTAGAAATCGTGGATCAGCCGGGGGTGGACATATTCGGACAGGTGTATAACCAGTGGAGGAACAAGGAGTGCGAGTGTCCCAACTGCAAACGGCTGATAGCAGCTTCTCGCTTCGCCCCGCACCTGGAGAAGTGCCTTGGGATGGGACGCAATAGCAGCCGCATCGCCAACCGCAGGTCCGACGGCGTCAGATTAGCATCATCAGAATATGTGTTGTTTATTATTGTAGGATGTTATGTATTTTATAATCCTAAATTCACACGCCAGGTGGATTGTTAGTCCATCTGGGAAGTCCATCAGACCTGTTTGAAAAGGGCGGGCACTTTCAAAGAGTCCTAGCCAGTTGATTGGCTCAACCAACTTGTCTGTCAATGTTGTTTAAGATGTTCTCTCTTTTGCTGTCGCCACACCTAACTCACGGCTGGAGCTGTCGTTAGCCTACGACGCTGATTGGTCAGTTCAGTTGTTACATGGTCTTGGTAGCACGGGTGTAAAGTTCTGCAGCTCTGTCTCATGGTAAAGTCCAATTGAAGCTTGTGAGATCAGGACTATCCCTCTTGGCCCTGCGAATTGCATTTCGGGATACGATGGGTGGGAATAAGAATTAGAATAAATAGAATAAATAGTTTGTTTATCATCTCTTTATTAGGCTAGCCAGCAATAAATAAATAGTTTGTTTATAATCTTTATTAGGCTAGCCAGCAATAAAAAAATAGTTTGTTTATCATCTCTTTATTAGGCTAGCCAGCAATAAATAAATAAATAAATAGTTTGTTTATAATCTCTATTAGGCTAGCCAGCAATAAATAAATAAAAAAATAGTTTGTTCATCATCTCTTTATTAGGCTAGCCAGCAATAAATAAATAGTTTGTTTATCATCTATTTATTAGGCTAGCCAGCAATAAATAAATACATACATAAATAAATAAATAGTTTGTTTATCATCTCTTTAGGCTAGCCAGCAATAACATCATGAGCAAATCTGAGAGTGACCAGGAAGACAACGACGACCTCAATGATAATGATTGGTCATATGGGGCAGAGAAAAAAGGTGAAGAGTTAATAACTTGATAACTAAATTGTTGTTTGTTTTGTCCTCTGCTATCCACATCCTCCACTGTTCATCACTTTATGTTGCATTGTACGCACAAGCATACATCTGTTTTTATACAGCTGATTGAATTTGTTCTTGAATACATCTGGTTAATCATACAGTAACTCATCTCTCTCTCTCTCGCTCTCCATCCCTCCAGCCAAGAAGAGAAAGTCAGATAAGGTATCTGTTTTTATTGTAGCTTTGTGGGTAAAATGTATTTGGTGGTTGGATGGCTACACAGCCAATATGGGCCAGTAGGACACGCAATCGTATCTCCGTTTGTTGGTTTACGCGGTCTTAGTTCACATTTTAATCTAATTAGAACCATTGGTCTCTTGCAGCATCAAAACTCACCCAGAAGAACCAAATCTTTAAAACAACATAAAAATGGTGAGCGTCTATGTGAAGAACCCACATTTGTTTTAGATAAACATGTGTGTTCTTTTGAATTCAGTTACAAATATATCAATAATTGTGAATGGTACAGGATAACATAATTTTTAGGTCAATTTAAATTAAAACAAACTGCACATATGTCCTTACAAATCAAGTATTGTCATGTCTTGCCGTGTTACTTCTAATGTACAGTATTTTAATAAAACCTTAAATGTTTGTGATACCATTGTCTTTTAGGTGAACTCACCAGCATTGCCCATGCAGAGCCATACAAGGTAATTAATATTTTCACAAATTGTTACTTGTTAATTATCAGCACATGTTCCTGCACATATTCAAAAACGGAACGGCATGCTTTATTTGACATTACAGTACAACTACAACCCCTGCATAAATTACGAAACACTGGGCCCTGACGAATTGAGGTCCGTTTTGACTACAGTAAGTGGACCTTGGAATACATCCGCTGTGCATCAGGTGCAGTTTATGCTATTCCTTTAGTGCACAGAGTATTCAGAGATTGTTCATTACCAACCTGTTTAATCATCATCATCCGTTTCACAGCAATGTGGAGTGATCTCTGAACACACCAAGAAAATGTGCACCAGGTACTGTTTGCACGGGCACGTGCGCACACACACGCACGCACGCACACACAATAGGTCTTATTTTCTTTAATTCTAGTTTACTATAAAAGAGCTAGTGGATAATTGTAGCCGGCAAAGGTATATAAATACCTAAGAAACGGTTTGCTGCCATTAAATGTGAAGTTTTGATTAGCTCGTCGTCACGTTAAAATAAAAACCATGTAATCCTGTTTTACGATGGTGAAACAGTCGTCGCCACCATCTGACACGTGACTGAATGAAATAAACGTCTTGGTTCGGGGGCTGCAGGGCGGGGCCTGTGCGCCGCTATCAGCCACCAGCCCCTCCCCCTCCGATGGGGTTGGTCGCTCGCTTTCCTTTGCCTCGCAGCCGATAGTCGGTCGCTACGTGGATATTCCAGGCCTCTGGTTGCCTAGGTAACCCTCTTGTGTATTAGTGTAGGTGGTTTTGTCATGTGACAGTCGATCAGCGGTATCCTCAGCTCCCGTTGGTAGAAGATGCGTGAAAGGCCCTTTCAGACAAGACGCGACATGCTCGCTATGTATCTACCGGAGGTGAAGAACAGACTCCCGCTAGCTGAAGGCCCTGATAGACAATGAAAATAGATTTTTCTACCGTTATAAGCATACAAAAAGAAAAATTGTTTCAGAGGATCTCTTAGTTAAACCAATATTATTTTTGTGAACCGTTGGTTAAGAATCTATGATATTAATATCCCAAATTCAAATGTATTGGTTTAACTAAGAGATCCGCTGAAAAACAAGGAAACGGTGATATTCTACACATACAATGTCAACTTTTCCTCCATTTCCACATCTGTGCCTGGCTGGCCTTGTTCCTCTCGTTCGGGTATTCATCGCAGTTCAACAAGCTCCCCTCAGCGGTGCCCAGTCCCTGCGCCCGCTCTTTGCGCTGCGCAAAGCCGCCGTTGCGCTGCACAAGCTATAGGAATGAATGGGCTTCAGGGTGCAGCGGTGCCGCTGGCGCGTCCTGTCTGAAAGGGCCTGAATTCCACTGGGAGCGTGTGCGGAGCGTTCCTAGACTAGAGTGGCCGCTTTCACTTCCACCATTTGTACCAGAAGGGTCCCAGAAGCGGCTCTCCGCTTTGTTTCGGTAGAGAGAGGCGCCGTGTCTATTTTTGACGGAAGCCACATGAGCTTCTCAAATACAATTCAAATCGTGTGCATAACAAAGTGTGCAAACTCTCGATCGTATTTCACATGACTACATTGGTGGCAAGAGGCCAGAAGTAATATGGATTTGACATCTGGGACAATCGTTTCATTTTACAAATTTAAAACCACAGAGTTCTATGACACCACAAATCCAGGACAGTTCCAGAAATGACCATGGTGTGGCTATAATTGCAGTAGTTTGTGAGAGTGGAAGTGAGTGAAAGTAAAGTCAATGTCGGAAAGGCGAAGTCGTTTTGTTGACCTCGCCAATACAACTGCCTCGCAGCGCTACGCTTTTGAAATGCTCCCGGTGGAAGTTGACGCTTCGAGAGGACGGAACACACCCGTGTTGGAGCCCGAACGCTGCGCACACTGGCGCCCGGTGGAATCCTGGCATACGGTAGCCCTCGTCGGTTCGTTTCAAGTCGACGAATGTTCGTCAACGCTCCGTCTCCATCAATGTGTCCGGGGCTTCACGGTGCCGCACTGTGCCCATTCCCCCCCCTCCCCCCCGCCCCAGGTCCCAGAGGTGCACCCAGCACACGGACGAACAGAGGAGGGCCGTCCGGGTCTTCCTCCTGGGGCCGTCTGCGTGTGTCCCCCCCCCCCCCCCCCTGTGTCCCTTCCATTCCCTTTAACTACCTGACCCCCACCACCTTAAGGGCCCTGCAAGGTACAATATGGCATGGCTCTTAAATCTTAAAAGGTAGCAGATACCTTCTACCAGTCAGAGCAAATCGGATGAAGCCACTTTGCAGGCCTGTGTTTAACCTCGAGAAGGTGCTTTTCCTGCCGTGACTTTTTAGTGTTTGTTACTGGCTCAAGACCCATGGTGGAGAACCAACATACAAACTACAGTGTAAACCTAGCTACATCTCACCTCCAGCAGGCTCACCACGTGTGTTGTTTGTCAGGTTAAGTGTGGATTAGATCCCTAAACATTTAGGGCCAGTTTCAGATGTGGATTTGGCTTGGTTTCAATGGAGATCTTCCTTGAATGTTTCTTTTAGTCTTGGACTAGGCTTAATCCGTGTCTGAAACCGGCCCATAAAGCCACATTGTCTAGTACGCTGCCTCCACATAGCACAGAAGGGCTGTTGAAAAAAGAAATGTCACCTGTCATCAGTGGCATCTCTAGACGTTACCTTTTGGCCTTGACTCGGCTGTGTGTCTGGCTTGCGTAAAACAGGCTCATCTTCCCGGTCTCTGACGTTACCGCGGAGACCGACGGCTACGACATTCCAGACGGCCAGGCCTTTACCAGTCGCCTGCAGTGGAGCAACTCCCTTGACGCCTCCCCAGCTGACTCTACCTCGTCTAAAGCCAGTGAGGCACTTTGGCTTTTATTTGTCACCCAGCAATGCTTTGCTGGCACGACCCTCTCTTTACATGGCTCTGGAGGAGACATGCCACTTGTGTAATGTTGAATGGAGCTCTATAGATCTTATTGACACAGCATCCACCTTCCTCTGACTTCATGCTCAGGGTGGGAAAGCTGAAATTGTAGCAAAAGTACTTTTTTGGTGAAAGTAATAATTGCAGCAGGAAATCAGACAAATATTTTATTTTACGCTTTCCTACGGTCTTCTCAGTTTTTGATCATTTGGGAGGCGGTGAAATAATAAAGATTTGTCCGATTCCATACGTTTTATGTTCACCCAGGAGGCAGAAATACGACATTAAACGTACTTTGCAGCAAACTGTTTTTCGTCAGAGGAAGATGGCTGCCGTGTGAATAAGGTCTATAAGAGAATACTGAAACGCAAATATGGCAGTTGGAGGAAAACATCCTAACAATAACACATAACATAATCCAAAAGGGCCAATCGTCTGCTATATAACTGCCAAGCATGAACCTATTTAACCAATCATGTGGTTGCATTGATGCAAGCCACCTGCCTAAATTGTCCGTCTAAATAACTTTCCGTGGCGTTTCAAAGATGGCTGCCGAGTGGCGAGACGCACCTTTTAAGGACTTTCATAAACATGTCCCCTTTTTTCTACTTCTACCAGGCACCAACCATTCAGACTGTAAGAGGCCACAGAAGAAGAAGAAGGCCTCCGTGTGTTCCCTCGGTGGTGGGGGAGGAGTGTGTCAGCTGGCAGGAAGTAGCACCAGCTCCCAGAGCGTCGTCAGAAAGAAAAGGCCCAAGCTTGCCGCAGGCTCAATTCCAAGTATCTACGAAGACGTGAACTAGCACAGCACCCGGCGGCTTTCGCTCATACTCGCGCTTGTTTTATTAAGTATCGTCCCGTTAGCTTTTCAGTGTACGTCTGGATTCATGGGATGGTGGCACATGCACTTGTCTCGCACCTTTTTCTACAAACAAACAAAAAAATCCAAAACAGGTTTTTCGGAAAGACTTCAGATTCATTGATTGTCTTTGCTGGAGACTACTAGACTCGAGATTCTCAACAGCAGCACTTGGTACATAAATACTGTATTAGTCCATAGTGGCTTTTTAATAACGGCGCTGTATTGCACTGTGTGCGTGTGTGTGTGCGATTTTGATGGCTGTGTGGTTGACGGTTTGTCCCTTGTTTAGCATATGTGGTCATTTTTATTTCCCATAAGTCTTGAATGTCCAATCTTTGAAAGTGCGTGTGTGCTCGCTTTGTATTTTTAAAGAGAAATGTCTTTGTATAAAATAACCAATATATTTAACTTTTTTAACTAGCTCATAGTGAATCAAGTGATATGTGAATTATTTATCTGTGCACCATCGTAATTTTGTATTTATATTGTAATGACCCAGTGGGCTTTTTGTATAGAGCTTGTCTTCCAGTATATCAGCATTCCCCGCTTTCTTCCCTATACTGATGGTGTTAATCTCCAATGTTTTTACTTCACTTTCAGTCACGCTCACGGAATTCCGACTTTTGATCATTGGAAATAAACAACCACCAGAGACATGTCTTGTAAGAGTCAACTCTATTTGATAACTCCAAAGATGTAGAAGTAATTAAAGGTGTTGTCAGTCATTCTGGAGAAAGCTTGTTGATATGTAAACTCTTATCAAAATAAAAACACCTCTCCCTTCAATGCCAGGGGTGCTCCCTCAGAAGTACACACATTGCCATGGCCTGCTAGCTTCGGTTTGACTTCGCAGCGAGAATCAGTCTGGAGAGCTTGGAGATCAAGGTGATTCAGGCTGGTAAACCTAGTGTTGCCAATCAGCGTAGCAGTTTAGCTACGGGCCTGGTTTAGGTGTGACGTAGTCAACTTAAACAACTTGAGTCGTAAGCGCCAGAGAAAATACAATATAGCATCGGTTTATTTCAGATGTATTAAAGAGCAAAGGCTTTTTTCAATGGAAAATATGTTTTCACTCTTCTCCTGACTTTTCTGCTGCAGTGGATAAAAAGCTGGTTCCAGAACTGGTAAGTACTTAAGTACTGTATTTAAGTAGCTTTTTCTGGTATTTACATTACTCAAGTATGTATTTTTGTGAAAACTGTTTAGTAAAATCTTTACACATCTGTACTTTCTACTCATTACATTTTCAAAACAAGCTGTAACTTTACTGTTAATGCGTTTGAAAACAATGCATTTGTAAGCAATTAAGAGTACTTGATTTATTTTGCACAAGTGAGCGCCTTCCCAATATCATCAATACTGATTTCAAACCTAAAGAGAAGAAATAATATCCTTGGTATTGGCGCATATTATGTATATTACATAACAAGATGAAACAGATAAGAGAGGCTCTCTCAGTATGGCACTGTAATTAATTCAGATTTACCAGAATAGGCTATTATAGCCAGAAAAGACAGAGAGAAATTTTTCTGGTGACCATAGCCTACACAATCTACCGATTTAGTAGCAACTCTTCTGCATTTAGCCACAGGTAAATGCTGGTGGACTGCTTCCCAGATGAGTGTGTCAACAGACATATAAGGTTGTCAGGTTAATGGATCCCAGACACCATAACATTTAAGTGCACAATGTTTATGATGAAAAGTGTAATTGGCTTACAATACCTTTTAACAACTTGCTGTATAAAATTAAAAGGATAATATGAATTTGTACGTTGTTCATGAATGTAGATTCTCTGCCCTGCTACTAGCCGGCCAGGCTATTATTCTCTACCGCTCCCATCATCTCAGGCTCTTAACCCCCATTAGCATACATAACCACACATAATATATTTGCGTTTGACATTAGCTGGAGGCGGTAAGTCGGAACTGGGAAACGCGTCACTCACGGATTCCAATATGAATTCCACGATGGTTTTTTTTTTTTAAATAGTTTTTCCATGACAGAAGTCGGAACTTCAGATGTCCAAGATATGCTTGAACGCAGCAATATGCCCTAGTAAGCTCGACAGCTCTTTCAGGACATGGTAGCCTACTGTTGAATTTCGTTGGCTGTTAGCGTTGTCACTCACGAGACTAGCTGTAATTCTGGTGACGCTAGTGGAGGACTGTATTTATTAATTTAAAAAAATGTCACTTTATTTTAAGCAGTAACCGTAGCCTACACCATATCAGATTTACAAGACCTGCAAACAGCCAGAATCATGTCGTTATTTAGTTTATTTACAGTAATACAATATTTATATTCTTCTAAAAAAGTGTTACTTTGATTATGACTTGAATTAGGGCATTTCTTTAGAATATTTAAGCAACAAAACTGCTAATGAAAGAATGCTATTTACAAAAAGGAATCAGTCCACATTGGAGTTCGGAGAAATAAAACAGTTTTAAGAACATAAGTACCTGACACCACGTCTAATGTCAATTAGTAGTTTTCCAGCTTTGCAGATTTTCTTTTAAACCATGCTAGTACATCAAAAACAAAAAGGTTTGCAGAGTTCACAAAATGGAACATAGAAGCCCATGTCCTACTACAGCAAAGCACAAACCTAATCCCCCAATAAGTCGAAAGGCAGCCAAGATCAAGCGAAAGAGTAGATTTGCAAAAATACAGCTCAGTTCAACGTGAACTTCGTACAAACACATCCGTGGCTCATTTTGTTTATGCCACTTACTGTACCGATTACCCGCCGCATGTTCATGCACAGAAACAGGCACACATGCTATAGAATCCCCTTAAGTCATGTGATCTTGTGCGTTCAAATTCGTCAAAATGAGGCAAATGCGGTTTTTTTTTGTTTTAAGATTTGGTGTAAACATGGCAAACTGACAGATTTAAACTGTAACCCAGCGTCCGTGTGGCACAAACACTACCTCCTCAGACCATTTGTGTGTTCTCTCCGACTTGTGAACTCAAGTCCACCTCCAGGCCCTCACTCAGAGCTCAAGACTGTCCACCTCCAGGCGCACACTCGGAGCTCCAGACTGTCAAGCTCCAGACTGTCCACCTCCAGGCGCACACTCGGAGCTCCAGCGGCTCAACGTCCACTCAGCGGCTGTGCATCCCAAAGATCAGGAAGCTAAAGAAGACTGTGACCCCCACCAAGGACACTGTGGCCGGTGCGGTGAAGAAGTGCCTGTAGTTGATGCGGAAGTACCAGACCACGGCCAGGATCACCACGAACACAGGCACCACCAGGCTGCCGGAGCTCACGGCTAAGCCCGCCACACGGGTGTCCCCAGAGGCTCCGGGGGGTTCGACGCCCACCGCGAGAGCACCCCCGGACGGTGCCTCCACATCTGGGTTGCTATCCTCGGGCAGGTGGGCGACGCAGTGGATCACGCTGTTGTGCGTGACGTTGAGGGACTGGAGGGTCCTTCCGGGGTTGTGCAGCAGCTGCCCTTGGTAGATCAGTTTGACGCAGTGCTCTCGACCTGGGAAGTATTTGCTAGAGAGAGAGAGAGAGAGAGAGAGAGAGACTGTAATAGAAGACTATGCTGGGGCTTCTTGACATGAAGGCCAAGTTGGACCCTCTCTCCCCACCCCGCCTGCTGTTGTCACAACATTGCGTTACAAATCACCTCTTTATTAAAACGTATTATCTTAAAAGTGATTTGTGTGTTGCACCAACATTACAAACAAACATTTGTTATAGTTGCTCTTAACTCCCTAACCTTTTCAACTAACTAACCAACCAACCTTTTCAACAGAGCCACTGTGTCCTCTGGCTTCAGGACCGCTACATCCTCAGAGTCATTTAGGAACTTCAACCTGACAGAGATGCAGGAGCTGGTAGTGATGTTCCGGACATCATTAGACAACACTGGGATTAGCTTCGGTACTTTAGCATCCTGCTGCTTCCCAAGCTCATCATCATCGTCTTCTTCTTCTTCTAACTCCTCCTCGTCTTCATCTTCCTCCATCTCATCGACATCGTTGTCGCTCGGGTGGAACCTGCCTCCACGGGGCTTTTTGCTCTGAATGTCGAGCAGGAAATCCGTCCCAGTCCCGGGCGCGTCCTCTCCCGTCTCCTCAGTTTCCCCCCTCTCGGAGGCCGACTCCTCATCCTCCTCCTCCGGCTTGTTGTGTTCCTGCGACGGCGAAGGGCTTTGCTGTTCAGGCGCCTCCGAGGTGGGGGGTCCCCCCGCGCTGTGGCCGCCCAGCCCGATGAGAGAGGCGTGGGCCCCGACGGTGAGTATGGTGCCCAAGATGTGGCCCTCGCGGTCGGCGACGTGCGTGGAGAGCCAAGCGAGGACGAGAGCCAGCACCAACAGTATCACCCCCCCTGCAACCGTGCCCCCATCTCCCATGCCGTACAACATGGTCAGTGCGCACACGGCCATTTCTAGCCCACACACCTGAAGCGGGGACAAAATAGGTGTCGTGCTTTAATAACACCGATTGACACGTATTTTCATTGGGGTCAAATGTTACGTCACTGTTACATGGCCCATACTGTGTGGGCTACATTCTGTCAAACGCGTAATGGACAGCATTTTATTATGACATCACATACATGACAAAGCCAGTCTTATATTTATTTCTATACGTGCGTATTGTCGCTGACATATATTTTCGCAGTGCCTAAATGCACAGTTCATTTAGCGCCCAACAAGCTACCGTAGCTATCTACGTTGTTACGGTAGCCTAAAAACAACCTGTTTACGCCAATCTCTGTTCAAAGTGCTGTCATATTATTCTCCAAATTGTTATTTATTCTGAATGCAGAATCATCTCGTGTGGGCACACGGCGTCTTACCTACCGTGTAATCAAATCATCTTCAGACAGACTGGACTTATTTTTCCAACAGCGACCACACAAACAGTGACGTCATCGCCGGCTGAGCCTGCGCAGTCACGCAATGTAGGAGCGCCTGATTTGTCAACAGCGTTAGCTGACATCTGCTGTTGCTCTCCAACCTATTGTATGATGGTATGTCCAACATCTCATTAATCAACTATATAAAGCTATATGCCATAATATATATTAAATATCATAAAACATTACATTTCTAAAAGCAGTTTTTCTGAGGTTAACATATTTAGCAATTCGATAATCTCATCATAAAAAATAAGGTTAGCCAAATATCGGTTAATAGACTGCGTGTTCATTTGAAGTTTGATTTACTTAATTTGACTGCTGACGCCGTGATTGTGACCTGCAGCAGCTGTAGCCAGCAGGTGGCGCCAGTCTCGGTAGGCTAGAATTGTGTGGAAGTTGTTGTTCTGATACACGCACTGAGACTGATATTTAGTTCTATGGCTATTATGTAGGTTGCTTGTGACACAGGCCTGTTGTTATTACGCCTCGTTACTGATAATACATACTGATATTTGCCTTTGATGTTCGACAGCAAAAGCAGTTGTAGAGGCTGGACTCTGAAAAACCCAGAACTGTCGGGTCTGGGCTGAGAGACCCCCGTCCCCCCCAATTCCTTTTCTGGCGGCCTCACTTGACACTTAGCAGTCCTTTCATGTGTGTAACTAACATTGAATGACACGAATGAGTGCAAAATCAACTTATTTTTACACAGCCATCTCTCTACATACACTTTCCTGCCTGGAAAGTAAGAATGCGTAATCTTTAAATACCAATTGAATTGATACATAAAAATGTAATGGCATTAATAAAATAGCCTGATGAGATTTGAGAACGCAGGAAAAACAAAGATACATGTTTTAATAACTGGAGCAGTTTATTTAGTGAAGGCAGCTTTGGGTGTGTGCTACACAACACAACAACATTATCTTTAATGAAATGTTATAAATCAACAAGTCAAATTTATTAAAATATCTATTAAATTAACTTCAAGTGAGAAGAAGAACAAGTGTGTGCAGTTAAAACAATTTAACACTTAAAGTGCAATTATACCTCATTACCTCCAGTGTTTGTCTCGAAATTCATTGGGGGGGGGGGGGGGGGGGGGGGGGGGGGGGGGGGGGGGGGGGGGGGGGGGGGGGGGGGGGGGGGGGGGGG
>JAODTR010051213.1:0-18119 GCA_025399935.1 Amblyopsis rosae
AAACCCCCCCCCCCCCCCCCCCCCCCCCCCCTTCCCCCCGGGGAACCGCGGGGAACGAAGGCAGCGGAGTTCGGTTCCTCAGAAGTAGCACTCAGATCTTCAGACATGTCCTCTCTCATTAGCCTCTAGCGTTGCTATAGTATCATGTGTCATTGGCGTCTTCCCGATGTATATGTATGAAATGCACTGTTCTTGGGTTGGGTTGAGAAGGAGGGGGGGTGGATAGGGGGTATCCCTCGAGGATAAACCTAGGCGAACAGCAACTCGGGGACGTGGTCTGATTTCACGGTAGAGCGCAGATGATTGACAATTTGTGACTTTCAACTCCAAACGCATGCTAATGGAGGGTTGAAACAGAGGGCTGCATGTATCGAACCCCTCTGAGCCCATTAAAGCAAAATGCACACTTCAGGCCGTGACTCTTTGCTAGCACTTAAGACAGTAAACAGCCACTCTATTGGCTTCCCCAGCATTTCGAGATAACGTATAGATTTCCTAGCTATGCCCAATGTCAGTCTTACTTTTTATATAGACTTCAGCAGAGGGCCGTAAGAGGTCCAAGTTGAGAACAGAACCACAGCACCAGAACCCCATCAACAGAACAACATTAACCAAACCACAGAACTAAAACCACAGAACGACAACCACATCACCAAAACCACAGAACCAGATCCACATCAACAGAACCACATCACCAAAACCACAGAACCACAGCACCAGAACCATAGAACCACATCAACAGAACCACATCAACAGAACCACAGCACCAGAAGCACAACATTGCACAAAACAACAGCAGGCATTTTAAAACTTTGGGGTGTTTGTACAGTAACAGTAGCAAGAAGTGGAGGGATAAAAACTCCCACATGTCAAATCCCCGACTCCCTCCCCCTCCCCCCACCCAATCCATCTCTCCTGTTATCTCCCTCCTTAGCCTCCCCAACCAGGACCTATCGCCTCCTGGACAGTAATTAACAGGAATTACACAGGGCTCCTATCTGCTGTGGCCACGCCGCGGCCTCAAACCAGAGCGCTCTTTCCCCGTTTAGGGCCTGTCGGCTGGGAGATTAGCGCCAATACAGACCCCCACACCCCCCACCCCTCGCACACAAACACAAACACACACAAACCTCCCGGTGGTTGTTGCGGAGCCTGATTTTCACTCTTGGATATTAAAAGTGCAGTGGTGTCTTGGGGGGGGGGGCCTAAAAAGCACCGCGGACGTAATTCATATTTTCCATCTCAAAACTGATTACATCTTTGGGTTTTTTATCAAAAATAAGTAAATCAGTTTTGTTATGAGTTTAAAAGGGTATTTATGAAGCCCGCGCAGAAATTGGGTTGTAAGTGCACTCTGTGTCTAGTGAGATACTCACTCACATCTCCTTTATATTATTAAGGGACTTCGACCAACTTAGCACATTCCGTAGAGCGAACATCAACATCCTCACCACGGAATTGATGCCCGGAGGGCAAACACGCAAATGGGATTTGTAAATGAAAAAGAGCAGGATCTTTTTCATTGCTTCTAAATGTGAGGCTTAGCTAACCGAATGGAAATCAGTGAATTAGTCAAAAATAAATACAAGTACTTTTTTTTTTTTATGGACCTGAAATAAATGTTTGCTCTAATGATAAAAAGTGGCATCAGTGTTTCACACACGGCCTGTACCTAGACCTCTGCCTCTCAAAAGGTTTAACAGGATCCTTGAGAAAGAAAGAAAGAAAGAAAGAAAGAAAGAAAGACAGGAGAATAAAAAGCTTCCCCACTTCTGTTTCCGTGGCAACTGGCATGCATTGGAATTGATGACATCTCCTGATCGCCCACTTACATTGCACTAAAAATGCTCTCTTTCCCGAGACTTTCACTGATGCAACGACTGTCACAGATAAGGTGGTTTCTTCTTTGGTGGCGGTGTGTGTGTGTGTGTATGTGTGTGTGGAGGGGCGGGGGGTGTAGGGGCGGGGATGGGGTACGGCGCTTTTTGTCGCAAAACACTCGACGCACACCTGCAGCGTTTCCACAGACACTTCACACGCAAATGCCCGTCCTATCGCTAGGCAGCAGCTGCATTGACAAAAAAAAAAAAATATGTAGGGAATTTATTTCCGGAAAAGCCTACGTGGGGAAATATGAAATGGCTTTTGACGCGCACAGGAAATGGTTGTACAGTAGTAGAATGCGACTGCTTGCTCTTTCGAAACATTGATGAGGCAAAATGTCCGGCTGGTGCGGTGGAGTTACTTTCAGTAAAGGATCATCCCAACATGCATGGGCTGTTTATCAGCGCACTGCTCCAAATCAGGGAAATTGCAATGTCTGTAATAACCAACAGACCAGAGATATCACATGAATAAAATGCCTTCCTGAGGCCAATTCAGACCAGCAAGGAGAACCAGCTTTTGTCTGACATTGTCCCAGTGTCTTGAACTCCCCGTCCGTTAATTAACTTGGACGTGTCGCCAGACAGGTGTGTGTGTGTGTGTGTGTGGGTGGGGGTGGGGTGGGGCGGGGTGGGGAGGGGGGTCAGAACCTGTAGCAGGAACACCGGCTGTCACCTTGTTACCTGCGTAATCGGCTCAGACAGCGCCTGTCTCGGCACGTTGTCGAGGAAGGAGCACTAATTCATGGAGCTGTGCTCTCTGGCTGCTTGGTTTGAAGTCTCGCAGAACCTGCCTTTGATTGGTTTGAAGTCTCGCAGAACCTGCCTTTGATTGGCGTGAAGTCTCGCAGAGCCTGTCTTTGCTTGGTGTGTAGTCTCGCAGAACCAGTCTTTGCTTGGCGCCAAGTCTGGCGTGACACAGCACTAGCTAACTGCGTCAAGACCCGCCTGCAGTACTGGACAGGATATGTATTTTGATTGACATGCACAATGAACAACTGCTGAACATACCTCTAACCAAATTGCATGTTGAACTGAGGAATTTGTCGGGAGACTAAAGAACATGAGACTGGCTGTAGGCAGATAAGTAAGATAAGTAGGCTAAGGTTACCGCATAAAATAAACGGGACAACTAAGATTGGTAGATAAAGCGCTGCACTAGCGACATGATGGAATTACGCTATCGTAATGTTAGAATTGTGAGTGACATTGCTAACAGCCAATAAAAATTGCACTTCCCTACTTCCTGATTGTGCTGACATGCTACAGGGGTGTATGTATCATAATGTAAGCACTAGTTGCTTATGTGAAGTAGAGCTAATGAATGGAAGAGGTTTCGAGTTTTAATCTTTGGTTCCTCCCCTATTTATCATTCTGTTCCATTCCCGCCTGCTCCGCGCTGTTTCAAGCATCAACATCGCCGCGACAAAATGCTTTGTGCACACGAGCATTCACATGCATAATTGATCTACCTGTGTTCATATCAAACACAGGCTCGGGAAAAGCAATCACACGAGAAACCTCCCCCCACTCTCCCCATGTAAACACTGTTTAGACACGGGGAGTGAAGCAGTGTGGTTTCTGCCAAACTTTCATAAAGAACTGGATGTCATATGCGTGACCAAGAAGGGTAGGTGCTACAGTGTCAACACAACTGACCGATCCCAAGCCCCGCCCTGTCCTCTAATAACAGTTGAGCAAGTTTGGTACCTGTCAGAAACTGTCTTGTTGTATCTTCAGCTCAGCACATACAGTATATATAATATATAATATAAATGGACAAATCATCTGTGACATCACCATTGACTGTATATATATTTAATGACGTTGTAGTGTGAAGCACTTTGTGTTACATTAATTTGTATGAAAAGTGCTATATAAATAAAGATTGATTGATATATAAATGGACAAATCCTCCATGACGTCACCATAGACTGTATATATAAATGGACAAACCCTCTGTGACGTCACCATAGACTGTATATATAAATGGACAGACCCCCTGTGACGTCACCATAGACTGTATATATAAATGGACAGACCCTCAATGACGTCACCATAGACTGTATATATAAATGGACAAACCCTCTGTGACGTCACCCATAGCATTTCTCAAGAAGGTATTTGAACACTGAGCTGTGCTGGTTCTGGCTGTGGCCATCATTGCAGTACCTCATTCAGCCTGTAACACCCCCCTATGCCCCTTGTTCATTATAATGAGTTTATTATTGGTCAATTGGGTCCCCGCGTCAAAGGCATACTCCATTCTGTTGCCCAGAAAGAGGTCAAGGAATACACATAGTTCAACCGTGATAAGCTGTGTTGGATCCTACACAGTGATGCAATTTAGATACAAACTTCATCAGAGATAGGAAAGGGGAAAACATGAAATTATGATTTCCAAAATGGAAATATCTCTAAAACTCAACATGGCAGCATTTGGGATTTTCAATAATGTAGTGCCACTGCAATCTTAAAAAGAAAAAGAGTTTGCTGCATTGCTGTAAACAAGTTTAAGATGTGGAAAGATGGATGTAAAAATAAGTAGAGCACGCCCACTGTTGCAGTACACTGTCTCCTTCATCTGCCATATTTTAACACTTCATCTTGTTTTGCCCATTCAATTTTTATGACATCACTCAACATGTCATTGGCGAGTAAAAAGAAAAAAAAAAGAGGCATTTCCCTTATCCTTTTTGTTGCCATGTCAGAATGTCAGCGCCAAGCGTACAGCACCATGTGCATAGCGCCATGCTAATCTGTATGAATAGCCTTGATCTCCACCAAACCCTGGTACTGCAGGCCAATAAGAGCAGTGGGACATACAGTGTAAAGTTCCAGAAAACAGCCTGCTCCTACAAATGTTTGTCAAGAGCAGAAGGAATTGTTTTAAATGCCAAAAACCCTTTAATTAACAGTCTGCTAAATGGCCAAAATGCAATAGTAATTATAGATTCCTCATAAAGATTATCTCTGAAGGTCACTGCCTGAACAAGTACTAATCCCACATAAATGTACAATCCAAAATCGAACCAACTAGCCCTGCAGTGATTACATTTATAGGTAAGCTGTCTCCCAGTGTATACGTAGATTATTTTTTTCTGCTTACGCCAAATAATTGGCAACTCATTCTTAGATTTTCTTCATCCTATTTTAATGTGACGCTCTTTGAGCTGTAGGAGAAACACAATAACACCCACAGGGATGTCCGACGGGGGAAACAATTATGATGCCATGTTGGTATAGTTAGCTTTGACCCATATCGTCCTAACATGGCAAGGTGGAGATATGTGTGTGTGTGTGTGTGTGTGTGCGTGCGTGCATGTGTGTGTGTTTTGAGTCTGACATCCATGGTTTTGATTGGATGTGCTTTCTCACAACGTCTGTCTGTTTGTTTTGCCCGAGGGCATTTGCATTCTGTTTGTTCGAATCTGATGGTGTGACTGAGTAGTGTGTGTGTGTGTGCGTGCGCGCAGGTGTGTCATCGTGTCGGGAAAATATATGAAGAGCATTCCTGTTTTGTTTAAACAGCGGAAGCGGCCGTTAACCAAACAGGCCTACGGGAAGTGCAAGACAGTGTTGTCCATTCCGGGGCTTATGGCTGCTATGCAATCACTGCATACTCCTCAGGGGTGGGGGGTGCGGGGTACGGGGGAGGATCTATGTAAGGCTTAGATAGGCTCAGATATTCTCCAACATATCCCGATCCCGGTACTGCAAGCACAGAGGCATTGCATATAATAAAAAATATTGGACATTTAAATCAGTAAATTATAGCTGTTGACTCTGAACGCGCATTGTGTAAGCTCTAATGCCAGAATCACAGTTTCATGATGTGAAAACGCATCGTAAGCCACACTCTTCCCTTCTCTGCTGCAACCGCGGGGATCAAAAGCGCCGCTGGAATGCTTTCCCCTTGGCGTATTTCAAATGGCTTTTGTGACAAGAGTAATACCAATGTCATTTACTAGGCTTCCGTTGTGACGAGAAGAGTCGTCCCCGTGTTGTTTGATGTGTCTGAACCACACACAGTTATGGTTACAGAAATGTACCACGCAGTTCAGACGGAAATGTTCAAAAGAGGCTAGGATTTTAATGAATAGCACATAATGATTAAATATCAGCGGACTTGTATTGCACTTTCTAAAATAGGCAGTAGGCACGTTTGTTACCTACTGTACATGGCGTTCTATTTATTTAAGACCATTTTTAAGAGCATACAGTATAGATGATGAATATGCCCACTGCTCTTTAAAGATGAGAAAAGGGTCTTTAATAAATGCTTGTTATATACTTGACGGGCATTTCTGGTCAGGGTTAAGGTGGGTGTAGGCCTTGGGAGTAAATCACGTCATGTCCTGACTGTCAAGCAGCAAATCAAAAAGACTCAACTGTTTTTGTTTTATTTCTTCTTTCTTCAGTTAAGACTGTCATCTTGTCGCGCCGTTTGTGCGGTTCTTAGTTAAGCAGGTTTAAAAAGTGCTTTTAAAAAGAGAAAAAGAGAAGTGAATGGTGAGCATCCCTTCCTAGTAGGAAAAACTTATGCCAAACATTTCCTTCCACAGCTAATCTTCTATTTGCATATTAAAAGGCGATGAAAGAAGCATACAGAACCATAATCCTTGTGTTTTTCTGGACTAGGCACTTGGAGCACAAAACGCAAGTGAAAGCCTTAGAGAGCGTTGCGAAGAGCGAGGGTTAAGGCCCTTTTCAGCCTATATCACATGGCATTTAAAATCGCTGAGGGTGGCATGAATGTTAACATTCTAATCAGGCCATATTTGAATTTCAATGCTCATCAAATGGAAGGTGTCTTGAAAGGGGATTTGAATTGTTGTGTGGCAACAGAATGCTGGAACTGGGTCAAAGGATTTTGGGAAGAAAAAATAAAAAAAATAAAAAGGAGAAAAAAAGATGTCCGCCACCATGATGCACTTCACCAATCGTCATTTCCGGCAGACGCATGTGCTCGTGAACTAGGCCACCACGAGGTTGCGGGAGAATAAACCGTAATGTAATAATAATGATCACCCATAAATAATCACTATCTGCACTCTAATAAATTGTCTTGGCAGGAGATGGGGTGGGGAGAGAAGGTCAGCACCCTTGTAAAGGTTGTATAAATCACTCACAGAGATATTGTATCTATGCTCACTTCCATCATTTGATTTGTCGACGGCGAGCGATAGCTTCTCCATCGCTCATTAAGCTTGGGCGTGAGCGAGAAACATCTTTTTTTTCGTCACGCACCGCCCGCGGACATCACAGCTCGACTACGAGCCTCATTACACACGCCACGAGACCACCACTTCAAGAATAAGCCCTAATTGGCTGCCTGAACGCTGTATATATATATACGACGGTTTATTGTCGCGAGGGAAGGGACTTTCTCTTTGCAATTTAATTATCCTCGGGCAAAATCACAGAAGGTGCATGGACAAAGGGGAATGATGATCATACCCTGCAGTGTTAAGATGTGCTGAGAGCGCAGAAGGTATCGGGCTTGCAGGGCGCTTGTGAGTGGGTCTCGTGAGACCATCCTGATCTCGCAAGCGTCAGCTTTACTTTGCCGCGAGAGTTGGTCTGGACAGCTTGAAAATCGGTGCATTTGAGACGGGACCACGCATGGATCTGGCCAATCAGCTAGCAGCTACGGGCGCAGTTTAGGTGTAATGTCAACCGACAGTGATAGACACGCACCGTCAGTTCATCCAAACTCCATGCCACGTATTTTGTAGAAAGTGGCTGCCTAGAGGGTTGTGCGTAATAAACCATCTGCTGCATCAGTTAGGTGAGTGGGCCTCCAGTGCCAGAGAAGTCCCTCCTATTCTGATCACTGATGCCTCCCAGCTAAAGTGAAAAAAGGAAAACATTTCTCCTAGCCGCCACGTAGTGTAAAGCAACAAATCTTCATCGATAAATAAAACATTACAAGTGTTTTAACGCAGAAGCTCCATAGCCATTTCTGCGCGAGAAGTTTCCCCGTTAATGGTGACTCCTTTAGCATCTTTTAGAAAGTGTATCATAAACATTTGTTGTTGGCCATGCAGACGCGCCGGCGACTGAGATCTGCCATGTTCTCAATCTCCCTTATTTATGATTCGCGCATTAATAGAATCTAATCTTTTTAAAAGACCCGGGGGGAAGCCGTAAAACCGCATTTCACGGCTGCACCGCGGCCGAGGAGAAGTTTTGCTCTAATTCACATTTACAGAGCTGTGATGACCTGCCACAAGATGTCAAATAAAAAAGGATAAATGAACGACAACGCTTGTAAATTACAAACAATGATCCCTCTCCATCCGCCCACTAACCCCACATATGCACGCACACACACACACAGGAACACATAGGCCATGCACACCCACACACAGGAACACAAGGGGGGGGGGGGTATTGCAACAAAGTGCCCTTATGGGACCACTCATCAACGTTGTTGCGTGCGGGCATGTTTTTTAATTTATTTTGACATTTCAAGAATGTTACAGCATGCTGTGTCTTAAAGGCAGGGTTATTCATTCTCGAGAACGCTTGATAACTTTGATCTCAAATCAAAACAAAGTCCCTCAGAAGCGCCACCCCCCACACATTGAAGCACATTGCAAAGCCATTGTTGTGAGCGGTGTTCGCCACTTTGTTTGCGTTCCTATTTGCTGTAAGGAGCTGTGTAGAAGTAGCAAGTAACGTTTTAGGTAAGCTAGTGGAGTGCGAGAAGATATTTGGTGAATTTGACAAAAAGTGCATTAGCTTACAATTATCTTACCTTATCTAACCCTTAACATCACGGAGGACTGGAACATTTTACTTCCTGTCGGGAGATTACAGGGTAAGATAGCTGTTGGGGTGGTTGACTCTCTCTCCCTCAACAAACATACAAAGCTGTAGGCTATCTGTAGGAACCCCTACCCGCTCCTTAAAAGTACAGTCAGCTTTTCCAAGCCAATTGTAAGCTAATACACTTTATGCGAAATTCACCAAATATCTCACATTTAGCTATCTTACTTTTCTCTGTGTATGCTGAAGGAAATGCACCCTGTACTTGTACACAGCCCTGGCTCTGTAAATTGGAACACAACAATCAGCTTTGCAATGCACCCCAATGTGTGGGACGGAGCCCAAACAACGTTGATGAGTGGTCCCATAAGGGCACGTTGCAATTAGCCGTTATTTACATACAGGTTCCGTCACGTATACTGTATCTCTCCACGTCAACATTTGCAGCCTGCATTGGACAAGAGCATCTCCTGAATGACGTAACTGTAATTGTCCTCCGATTAGGACAGAGCCACTTGGGGCCCAGCAGTGCTGCCGGAGGCCTTGCTCGTACCTTTCAAAGAGAGCGACTGGCCCGCCTTCCTGAATGGAACAGATTCATCCTGGGTCGAATGTAGGACCCCTGCAGTGCGTCAGTACCTCGCCAACCCCCCAAAGACAGGTTTTTACATCCACTCTCCTCATACCACGGAAAAAGGCGCAGCCATGTTGGCGAGGCTCCCCGCTGGCCAGTGTGTAGACATAGGTGATTGTGCTTTGTGCGAATAAAAGGAGACTTAAAAGAAACAAAACACAAGTAAATAAAAAAAAGAAAGACCTCTTATAAAAAGGAAGAATGGCGTGCTGTTATTCTTGTTTTCTGAATTCAACTGGCGGAAGTGAAGGTAGGCTGTGAACGGGGACATCTTGGGTGAGAATGATTTGTGCCCAATTTAATGTCACGGCTCGTTGACACGCGTTTGACAGATTCTACAAAAACGTGCCACAGCCGTCGTCGTGGACTTCCTGTGTTAACAAAGCCTTTTCGCCGGCTGCGGTGTTCACGGTGGGCTAATTAGAGAGAAGGAACACACAACAGACCCATGCAAGACAAGAGAGTAAGATCTCACGTGTGGTAGCGTCGTTAGTGCTCACCGAAACTAAACTAAAAAAGGCCTGAGCAACAAACTGAATTCATTTTATGTCTCGCTAGAAAAAGCCTAGAAGGTGAATTGGGGGCCATGTTTACATGCCCACCATCCCTATAATGGCTGAAATAGTGGATACTGGCCTCAAACATGCATCGTTCTTTTGCTGTGTTTTAATGTTTGCACATGAATGAACAAAAAAAAAAATATATACAGTATATTTTTAAAAACTTTTCCCAGAATTCTGTAGATTTGACGAGGTCTGTAACATGGAAAATAGTTTTCTCTCCAGTCGTTGCTAAACAAAATGTATCCTTATCCCTATCCTATCTTTAAAATAAGATACAAATAACATAATTAAATCGCCATTAAAAACAATGTTTTATAATACGTGTGATGTCGATATGGGAGAAAAGAACAGTGTAACAAAGAATTGTGTCTTGTATGTTGATTTTGTTGTTGTGTTGTAGTTCTTCAGACATTAGTGTGGTTCTCTGTTGTGTGCAGTGGAACAACAGAACAGACAAAACATAATTCCCATTGCTGCCTTGCAAACCAATGAGCTTTATCTCAGAAATCAAACGTAACTGAGTCACACAGCGGCCTCAAATCAAGTTATCACCATAATCAATGGAAAACCAATGCACTTTCCATAGTAGCACCCCTGAAGAAACGACATCGTCTGAGGGATAGCAATGAATCAGACAAGTGGCAATCAAATTACCAGTCGGTCTGGTTTTCATCATTGACGGGAGGAAAATCCAATACGCCTCGTTCTCGATGAGAGGAAAGAACACCTTTATAGTATGGTGGAAGCCCTGACCTCATTTCCATTCAAATCCATATGCCTGCAAACAAGTGGTGTTTTGGTCCATCATTCAACACTTTAGGAGGTGCGCCACTGACATTGACCTGAATATGAAACCAAAGGCCAAGTCAATAGGTTTATATAGGCCTATAAAATGTCTATCCATGGCTATAAATGTAATAACAGTGCCAATGTCAATTGCAACATATCCTCAAAATCTATTCAGTTGTTTTGAACACAAGGTATGCTACAGCTCTTTAGCGTGTATGGCCTATTAGCCGTACATTACTACAAAGTCAAACTGTCAGCCTGAGCACATGACACAAATGCAACACCTCTACTGTGAAGCAAATGACGTCACACTGAAAAAGAACATTCATTTTCCTGAATCAATTAGAGCTGATGTACAGTATTAGGCTCTTGTCATTCCGCAGTAATAAAAACCAACAAAGGTGATGAAACATGGAAAACCATTCTATCATATCTCCTCCTCGGCCATCTGTGACACCTGACGGACTCAAGCTAATCAATCAAAGCTACGATCTTGTCTTCATACTGCATGTGCCAGACTGACTACAGGCGAGAAAGGTCAAACACTAATCACGGAAAACCGGTTTCTTTAGTTCTAAATAAATGGGACACGAAAGACGGGCAGATGAACACCAATTGTGGAATGAATAAAGAGACAGATAGTTATCTAGCTAGATAGATGGATAGATGGATGGATGGATGGTGTAGGCAAACAGATTAATGATGCGATGCTGCCCCAGGTTAAAAAACAGTGGTATTTTTGGGACTGTTCCCGTGGTGCCTGAAAGCAGTGTTCCTAGCTAGTCTCCAGCCTCATTTCCCATTGGTTCGAATGGAGAGAGCCAGGCAGTCATGGGGAATAAGGATAATTTCCGGGGCCATTGCTGTTCATGTCCAAATTGCCCTAACCTTATTACCCTGTTTATTTTTCAATTTCGAGGGGCCCTCTCTTTCCTCCTTCCCCCAACTTTAAATATATGTGCACCGCACCAGAGCTCGATTTACTTAAATTAAGCCTTCTACGAGCACAAATCCTCTTTCTGACTAAAGATGATTATTAACCACACAATCTCACTCCAAGACACGCCACAACTTTTAAAAGTGGGCTGAATAATTCCTTAAGGAAGTCTTGAGTTAAGCTATTGCTGTTGCTGTTACGAAGATAACTATTAAATAGAAGATAATGTGATTTATCGTATTGTAATGTCCAGTGCCTGCAGACAAATGTACCCTGGTGACACTATCTGCCATCCAAATAAACAAATACATATTTCACTCTAGTTAAAAGTGTTTATTAGGGCACAGTGTTAGATGTAATATGGGCTGACAATTACAAATATGTAATGACTCCCAAATATCTTAAGATAGCCAAGGAACCAAATATGTTTTCCTATGTACAGTGTTATGCCAGGTGCTGTCTACAAGTAGGCCATCTAGTAGTCTCGCAGAGCCAGCCTTACATACATAATGTCTGGGACACACCGCTGGCTAACTGTGTCAGTACGCGCCTACTTGACAAGCCAGGTGTTTTGATTGACATGCACGACAACCAAATACTTAACCTAATGACCAAGTTGGACGTTAAACTTGCGATGAGGAAAACTGAACAACAGGACTCTGACTGTTTACAGGTCTTGTAAATCTGCACAATTTGTAGGCTAAGGTTACTGATAAAAAAAAGTTATAATTTTAAATTAGTAAATAGGTAAGTAAATTAGTAAATCAGTCACTGGAAATTATGGAGACATACTTGTGAGTGACAATGCGAACAGCCAATGGATATCGACAGTAAAAGTGGTGCAGACCACTCATCACAACATTATCCCAGCCTTGGTAATTTGTGTTCAGTGTGGGGGGCGGAGTGTCTGAGAGAGCACCCTATGGCATTGAAAGGAATTGTGTTAATTTGCTTTTTTATCAAGTTCAAATATCAACCGTCTTTCTCCAATATCGATGATCCACCACACGATAAACGTTGATTATTAAACACACACTTTCACAAAAGATATCTCCGAGCCCTGCCGTTCTCCCCACGGGCTGCTGCATCTCTGTGGCATTTCACGTCGGCTCCTCCGTGTCTTAACATTGTCGTGGGTCAGGAAAGTAGAGCGAGCCGAGAGACTACGCCCCCACCCAATCCACTCATAAATCTCTCCATTGATCGGCCATCTCCACCGGCAGACGGCTCCGGCATCCATCTCCGGCCTGTCGAATCCATAGTCTATGGCAACCTTGGTTGTCAAGGGGCCCTGGTAGCTGACGTGTGCTGCCCCATCGGCTAGCGGCGATCCAAATGGAAAACCATTTTCCTTCCCTGGTACCACTCTGACTGTTCCCCGTCTGCATTGGGGGAAAGGCCGGGGGGCCACTTAGGCCCCTGACACACTGCAAGCCCGTCGCTTTGTAGCTGAAACTCCGTCGCTTGTTTACATTGCAGGCTTTGGTTGCCTAGGTAATCCCTCTCGTATATTTCAGTCAATCTGTCAGTAAAAGGTTTCCTTAGCTCTCATTGGTAGTCGCCTCAATCGTGTCGCCTGATGTTGAGACTAGTTTAACTCGGTACACGCCCACTTCGCGTCGCCGACCGTTGTGTCGCCCGTCGTCGCTTCAAGTCACTGAATCACATCGACTTTCAATTGACTCTGGTCGCTACATCGCTGCTAGTCACTTGCAGTGTGTCTTTTGATATAGGAATACACTGTTGAGCAAGAGAAGATTTATTACCCAAGTCTATGTATGTGTGTGTGTGTGAGTGTGGTGTGTGTGTGTGTGTGTGTTCATGGACTTGTGAAGCCCTTTCAAGGTATTGAAATAAATTGTATTTATTTTGACTATTTATTCTCTACTAAAATGTGTCCTATCTTTAGTGTTATGTATACTTTTGATTTTCTCAGGTTGTTTTTTTTTGTTTTGTTTTCTCCGAGAGTTGTTTTTAATCTCATTTAGCCACAATTCATCACTGAAAACATAATTAACTTCAAAATACAATACTATTTTTGCATTACAACAAATCATATCTGGCCTAGCCTTCCTCTCTGTCAGATAACCAATCAAGTTAGGGCAGGTAAAAATTCAACAGAGCGTTAAGATCTAAGCTAGGGAGAAAAGTGTGTCCAAAATTGTTAATTGAAATGATTTGATTTCATATGATCAATACCTGCCTCAAATGTCATTGTCCAATAATTCTAAAGGGAATGCAATGGTTGCATAGCTTTTAGGACGTAGCTCAAGTGCTTGCTTTCATAACGCACGATTCAACAGTAAAGATCTCTGGCATTGTACTCTTCCATCAAAGTATGGACAACACTTGGCCGATGCTTGCTGACAGCTTGCTGTCATATTTAACATCCTTTAATATCAATTACAAAGTCAAGTGGCTCACCATAATTAAATTTTTGCCACGCGCCAACATCCTCGGTTAGGAATCGCTGTCTCGTCCAATTAAGAGGGTCCTTAATATTGACCAAACTGCGAGTAGCTCCATTAGCGTTTGGAGGAAGATTCCATTCTCCGGACTGACGTATTAATCTTGACACCCTGCCTGAGTTGTGCGTTGTGACGCGCGAGAGAATGTTGAATTTAATAGACTGTCGGGGCGTCCTTGAAGAGGCAAGGGAAAACATATTGAAAGTTTGAGTCCAGCAGGAGTAGATAAATACAGCGCGGCAGTGGTTGACATGTGACTATTCTGTAATGCGAGCAGGGGGCTTTGTAAGGGTCGACTTCCCTTATAACTACTCTTCATCAGACGGAAACATGCCCGGCGTGCCAAACCATCTGTAATAGAAAACTACAAGCGCAGACGGTTCATATTTTCTGTTTTGGAAGGGTTGGGGGAGGTGGTGCATCAGGGAGACGGAAGATTTTGCATATGCATGAGCCGGGGAAGGATACGATCGGAATTTTTTATGGGTAATCCATCTCTGGAATTACTGGTGGATTGTGAAAAGGTAAGCACCATTTGTCCTGGGACTCATCAACGTCTGGTGGAGGAATGGGAACTAATGACTGCCGAGACGGGAGAAGGCGAGAGGCCGAATTTGTCTCAATCAATGTCAGGGAATATGGCTAAGAATCCACAACTGTCATCAGACTTAGCTGTTGGGCCATCTGCTAGCACTTCTCTGAAAGGGGTCCTGGTTAATGGCTTATAATACAGCTGGATATGTTTCCTGCAGAACTGCCATAATTATGATCTAAATTGAACTCACCCATTGGTGGTTATGCTGACAAGGCAACAAAAAGCCAATAACCTTCCTATTTGAAGTTTGAACGTGTGCAGACCTGGTTTCATTTATTACAGCAAAAGCATAATTTACATTTCAACCGCTGTCATTATTTCATATTAGCAGGGCATTCTTTCCATTATTCTGCCAATCACATGAGCGGTAATAAACCTAAGATGAACCAGTACCGTTCAAGGTTGGGTATAGTTTAAATTTAAGTTTAACAGGTGGTTTGTTTGGATAGCATTCAAGAAGACTGAGTAATCACCAAAGATGACCATAGTATATCAAACTACTTAGATCAAACTACTTTAATAGAGTAATATTTTTTGTCATTCACAAGTATACTTTTACCTGTAGAATTATCATCTAAATGTCATGTTTTGTCATGTGATTAAGAAATGACCTGGTTAATTTTGGAGAAATAAAAACAATCTTTTTGAGTTTCACTATGCATTTCAAGGTTATTAAAACACCAAAAACAGTCTATTATAATTTTTCTTTCGACCGGCACAAATTGATCTAAAACTAAATACTGGGGTAATTAAGAGACTCGCTGAAAGACTTTCAGACTTTCGGGAAGTAATACTGTTGATTTCCATTGGCTGTTAGCATTGTCACTCACAAGTATGTATACGTAATTTCCGATGCTATGATAGTGCACTGCTTTATTTACTAATTTATAATTAAAATCTTATTTTAAGCAGTAACCGTAGCCTACAAATTTTACAGATTTACAAGTCCTGTTGTTCAGTTTTCCAACTATTTCCACATTGCAAGTTTTACTTCGGACTTGGTCATTAAGTTACGTAATTGGTCGTTGTGTATGTCAATCAAAATACGCCAGTCTTTCCCTATGTAAAGGCTGGCTCTGCAAGACTAGAACAACGTTAACTCCACAAACGTGTTTACATACAGACATAATTAAACATAGGCTTGAGGAAGGCAAAAATCATACTTAACAAAACTTTACAAGGTAACGCATGTACTGTAGCATCGCGTTCTCTGAAAATAAACACCAACAACCATGAAATGTAATCAATTAAACCACATACTTGAGACTAAATAGCTAAATGTACTAAATGCAATGTAAAATGTATGTGTAATGCAGGTCGCCCTTATTTATTTCATTTATTCTATTCTCCTAACACTTCAGACAGGTCTTTTACTACTACTAACAGGATTCAGACGGAGAAAATAATTATATCTTTGATGGGCCTTAACTTCAGAGGAGTCTGTTAAAGCCTAGCGCCTCTATCACCCAGTGAGCTGAAAGCTAAATGTAGCTGAAAGCTGATTTGTTTTATTCAATACATCGCTAGGTAACCAGACATCTGTAGTTAGTCTCCCAGAAGTCACCAACGAAGGTGTTGATTGTATTACACAATAATACAATTACAAGTATAGACATTTATTTTAAATACATTTTCAAGTTGCCACTATTTATTTTAGAAAAATACCCAACAATGCTGGTTCTGCAGAAATGGAAACTGGAAGTGAAAAACAACATGACCAAGAAGTTACAATAAGGTGTATTTACTGAGAAAACAGCCTAGTCCAGGTAATAAGGTAGAACTTACAGCATCTCACTAGGGCTGTGAAAAACAGTTTGGACACCATATCCAACATATCCAGCCATTGACAACCTGAATACTGTGATCTCTCCTATATAGGTCAGTGGAATATAACATAAAAACTGGATAGAATACAGAGACAGATACTTTAGTTACTGTTACTATTACCATACTGTAGGACATACATTTCTTTTCAAACAGCGATTGCAAATCCACACAGATAGTTGATGTACTGTATTAAGCAAAAAATCTACATGATTATTGCATCCGCACGACCGACCGACCAACCGTTCGGGCGATATCAGCATTCTAGAGGAGCCCCATCGGAGGACAAATGGTTCTGTTATTTGGTGCGCATGGCAAGGATTAGTATGACAGATATGCTGCTACACGCATTGTATGTTATTCCACCGTTATGCCCCCATGTACAAATGCAGCAAAGGCATTTATCACATAAAAAAAAAGAAGGAGGAAACGAGCGTTTAGACTTTAATCATCTAGAGGTGATAGCTATGCACATTCATTGCAATGCAGGGTTTGTGCGTACTGTGTGCGTGCGTGCGTGCGTGCGCATATTTGTGTGTGAGCACTCAGCCAGCACAGAGGACACACAAAGAGATAGTGTATTCCCGGTGCTTGAGAGAGTCAAACAAGTAATTTCATTTATTGTAATGGGCTGAGACTAAGGTTTGATTGTCTGCAGCAAATTGTTTTAATAAAGGCCGTTACGGAGGACCCAACTCTGTACATCGAGAGCTTCGATGAGAGAACTGTGTTTCACGGAGTGGATTCGAAACATTTACATTTGACGGAAAATGCCATCGTTAATTTAGTTTGCAGCGAAATTTTGTCATTTAGAAAACAAGCAAGTCAATCAGCAGCTAATGTAGCTTAAAGCTTCACGACGACAACAGCATACATCGTATGTTTCGGTTTCCCCCCGGCACTCTAGCTGATCTTAAACATTCTGATTGGGTGAGATAAAGGTAAGAAGGTCCAATCATATGTAAGGAAACGTATCAGCACTGCCTCTGTGACAAATGCTTTTGAAATGACAAGTTCCAGAATTATTCTTGAGGCGCAATGGAATTTGGGCTCGCAAGATCTGCATGGTCTCCCACCCTTTAAAAGGGACCATTCCTCGATTTTTGCCTGGAATACCCCTTGTGGTGGAAGCCTTTATAAACACAGTATTATTATTATTATTATTATTATTATTATTATTATGCACATTGTTGTTCTACTACCACTACACTCTGCCCCTCTCCCTACCTCCGGCCAGACCTTTGCGTACAGTTGTGTGTCAAACATAAACAATGAGCTGTGTGCAGTCGAGGAGTTAATAACTTATCTCAGCGGTGTCTGAGCTTTACACAGGATGCAAGAGAGGCTATCTCTTGCATCATGCAGTTTATAAATGAAACCCTAAATGACAAAAAAAGCATTGTTTCCCGAGTCTGCCGTAGTGTTGCTATACTACTAAATGTCTTATAGCACACCCCCCCCATTCCATTCTTGCTAAAACACTGCCTCATTTAATTCCATAAAAACAGGAGGCCTCGCGTTTAAACTTTCATTTTCGTACAACACCGTTTACAATGGCGCTGTAACCCAGAGCTGGCGCGACCTCTAATAAAGCTGTAGAGAAGGGGCAATATATTTGCTAAAACAGTTGTTGGGGGGGGGGGGGGGGGGTG
>JAODTR010051234.1:0-41225 GCA_025399935.1 Amblyopsis rosae
CAGACAACACAGCCCTCAGGTTCATGGGGGCACCCAAACCTCTCCACCACGATAAGGTGATGGTTCCCGGAGAGGCAAAACAAGCATGTATGACACAACTGTCATGGTATAGGCTGGCTGTGAATTACGTTCTAAATAGCAGAAACTTCATGGTATTTTAAAATGAAAGTGACGCAGTTCATATGTTTGGGAGATCGTTACAGTATGTGGGTAAGCAAACCCAAAATTATTAACATTAAGAAAACCGTAAAATGTCAACTTACTACCGTATCAGGTTTGCAGTCATACATTTCCATGTTTTCTTATGTTGAGCGGTAGGAACTTGAACAGGTACAGTAGCAGAGGTGCCTTCAGTTCGTGGTGAACATGTTTGCTTTGAACTCAAATTTAGATTCTCTCAAATTTGTTTTCTATAAACATGGAAAAAAAAAAAAAATTAGCTTTTAACTGTCACCCGTCCTCCAGCGTAAATGCGTTTTCGCCGATAATTACCTCAAACAGTTTGCAGCAAACGGAAAACTGATAGACAATTCTGAATGCATCTTTTTTCCGCTATTGTCATGCGAGATGAATGATTAGTGGTGGTTTGTTAAACCAGGCTCATTGTTTGGCTGAGTAGGGTATTAAACAAACCTTGAAGCGATTAAAACAAATGCCGTGTGTGTGTGACCTCAGTTTTGAGCCACATATTAGAAATATCACTAAGCCTGCTTTTTATCATCTCAAGAACATTGCTAGAGTACGACCCTTTCTCTCTCAAGCAAATACGGAGACATGCTTTCATTACCTCCAGCATTGATTACTGTAACGCTTTGCTTTCTGGTCTTCCAAAAAAGACATCTAAATTGCAGCTGCTCCAAAACTCAGAGACCAGAAGGAGAGCTCACATTACATCTATACTAAAATCTCTGCATTGGCTTCCTGTTAATTTCAGAATTGACTTTAAGATCCTTTTACTAGTGTTTAAGTCACTTAATGGTATTGGTCCAGAATATTTAACAGTTGCTATTATCATATTATCCTACTATCCTACCTCTCCATTTTCAGATCAAGCTAGTCTTATTGTTTATAGCGGCAATAATTACAAGGTGCTCATTTCAGATTTAACCCTGTAGGCTACAACTACAATTAAAGTCACTATGAAAGTGCCATGCTAACGTAAGATAATGTATTTCTGCTTCGGCGAATGTAGTTCATACACAGCAGAGACCACTAGCAGGGTAGGGGGTGTTCAAGAAACCTGAGGGAGGCACAGTTCAATAATGCTTACATTAGGCTGTAGGCTAAAGCAGAACTCCTAAAACACGTTGTTTGTAAAGAGTCAGTCAGGCAATTTTTTCCCCTAAGCAACATTAATTTTATTAATTAAAATGAATAATATTACAGAGAGTAAAGTACCGGAAAAGGTACAGTTTAGGTACCGGTACCGAATTTGAGGTACCGGACCGGCATCTGTATCGATTCAAACCCAAAACCCAACCCTAGTCCTGCTGTGCCTCATGACGAGTGCTCAGTCAGTGTCAGTTTGAGCCATGCTGGAACACCTCAAGGTGCAAGGTGAGGTAGAAAGCACCAGTTTAGTCACACCCTCTGTTTCTGAGAAGATGTAAAGTTGTCTGATGACTTCTTGAAGTCTAGCATGGCTTCATCACGAAGGTAAAATTGTTTAAACATTTATTTAACATTCAAAATGCAATCCTGAAAAGGATATCATCCATTTGAGGGGATGACATGAAACCGTCTATGCTATCTATGCTGTCTATCTATATCCCTCATCTTGTGCCACATGATCTACATTGAAATGGATTGGCTATTATGTAACGTAAAGGTACGCATTAAAAACAGCTATTCCGGTTAATTACCACAGCACATGTAAACACACCCTGAAATCACTCAGAATTATTTATTTAGGAAATGAGGTGTCCAAGACATGTAAACCCAGTGTGGCACAAGTAATAATCCTACACAGTTGGTTTGATGTCCACTCAAAGTGCATATTAGGTTTGCTTATTGAATGTGAATTGAATGAATATTAACTTTACCTCTGTTTCTAACATTAACTAAAACCATATCAGCATTGTGCTGCCCTACATTCTCATTAATCTTCTGAGACGAAACTGAATTTAGTCACTCAAAGTTCTCAAAATGAATGGCAATGGCTCATACAGAGTCACTGGACATACATAACAGGGCACTGCCCAAAAAATTAAAGCAAACACACACGTTCCATCACGTTCTCGTGCTCTGTTTAGCTAAATGTTCTAAGCTAGCGAGTCGTCTTCGTTGCATGAGCAGCATAGGCTGGGGACGGTAGTAGCGTCTCCGACCACACCCCTTTAACCAATCCGGTTATAGACTGAGGTAGGACCGCCTACCTAATTTACATTTATGGTCAAGGAAGTGGAGAAATAAGTAAACCAGGGAAATGTAGAAAATATGGAAATAATTTTTTTAATAAATACAGAAATAACTAAAATACATGTATAAATACATATATAAATAAATGTAGAAATACATAAATAAATGCATGTTAAAATACAGAAATACCTTTGTTATTACCAAAATGTTATTTTTTTTATGTATTTTTTTATTTATTTATTTATTTTAAATGTTGCCAGAATCGGTCCTCCATCGTAAACCCTCTATACTATACTGTACTGTATGTCTAGTATGACTGGAAGAGGCTGAGCGGTGTTTCTTCTTGTGGCTTCAGAGCCGACTGATGGGCATTGATGAGCGGCTGGGCAGGGTGATGAAGCTGGACAACGACATCAAGGCTTTAGACAGCAGGAAGAAACAGATGGAGGAGGACAACAGGGAGCTGGAGGAAACCATGGAGCAGGTGAGGTGGAGTGCTAATACGGAGGAGTACGGTAACCACCTGTTTTCATGTAGCAGGTGCCTTTTTTAAATTCAGCAGATGCCCTCTAGCCACATGACAGCTATTCTTAGCTTCTTCTCTCCATTAGCACTACTCTACTGAACGTCTGGTAGACGTACATATATTTTCATTTGCGTTGTCACCATAGAACTTTGACTGTCACTTAAAAGTCTGTATCTGTAATTCCGGTGCGACGCTAGTGCAGTGTTATATTTACTAATTTAAATTTTTCTATTTTAAGCAGTAACCATTAGGGCTTGGTGATATGGACCAACAATCATATCCTGATATATTATGTTAAATACCGATACACAATATATTTCAGTATTTTCTAGTGGGCTAAATGTTCAGGAAGAGAAAAAACAGAAAACCCGATGTACATTTTTATTTTTAGCAATATTTATTGCAGTTTACAACCCAGAGGTTGTGAATTTTGCAGCTATAATGACAGTTTACTCAATTTAATGCACATTTGTGTGTGATTACCGTTACCTTGTGATACTAGCTGGCTACCTGTATCTGTTTGTCAGAAACGGAAGCTGAGCATGTGACTCAGTATCTGCTCTCTCACTGGCTACTCTGAAAAAAGGTGCGCTTCAAATGCTCACTCTGTGTCAACTTGTGCAAGCGGAGTTAGTAAGCTGACGTGAGCTTTCTCTGGTGTCTCCGCCCTTTTGAGACTCTGAACACACTAAATCACTCGCTCCTGACTCCACTCTTCAGGCCATGTGCAGGCATGGAGAGAGAGACAAACAAATCTAAAAAGTTATGAATAAATGCATAATATATTGATATAAACAATATTGTTACATTTTATATCTATTTTGAAAATATACTGATATAAATTAAATACTGTTATATCGCCCAGCCCTAGTAACCGTAGCCTACATATTTAACAGATTTACAGACCGGCGAATTACTTTCCCAACTAATTCCTCCAATTTAAGTATGATGTCCTATTTGGTCAATGTTGTTGTGTAGTTGGTCGTCGTGCATGTCAATCAAAATGCCTCTCCTGTCAAGTAGGCAGGGCTTGAAGCAGTTAGTCAGGGTCTGTGTCCCAGACTTGACCACAGCAAAGGTTCTGTGAGATTACATGACAGCATCACATTAACTATTGTCTATGCTCTGCTGTGATGAAATGTGCCATTAGTTACCTTTCATAACTAGTAATAACCTGACCTGAATGTTCCCAGGCGGTGATGCACTGTATGTATATTTGTCTTGCTTTCATTGGACAAACACCTTCCAGTGTAAAAAGCCTCTGTACAGTTTAGCATGCTGTGCAATGTGATGTACTTCCCCCTCCCAGGTGTTCCAGGGCTCTGACGAGCAGCTGCAGTACATGTACCAGAACCACCAGAGGACCGTGAGAGAGAAGGACAGGAGGCTAACGGACAGCCTGAAGGAGATGGAGCGAGCCACCCGGGAATGTCAGAGACTCAATAGAGTCAAGTCTGACCTCCTGGTAGAGCAAGGTACGCGTTGCATGCACACAATCAAGCTTACGTGCCTGTGTGCACTGTGACATGGGGAAGCGTATCTGAAGTCAAAAGAACATATTTACACTATTTTGGGTACTTACATTTCAGAGGAAGTGTGGGTTAAGGCACCCAAACTGAACTGTGGGGCCCGCTAACATGAAACCAAATAAACGCAAGCAGCATTTAGATACGTGTGTGAGCCTACTTTGGGGGGTGGGGGGGTATAATGCTCCCCATTATCAAAGGTCAAAATGCTAGAATGGTTTGGGCGCGCTAACGGCATCAGGGTCATACCGGGTCAATATGGACAGTAGACTTGACCAGTCTTCATTTTCCACCCTGCAGTGTCGTCTCAGTAGCTATATGCTGTATGTTTTCAAACCGCATCATATCAACAACAATAGCAGACTATTGAGCTGTGTTTATGCTGCAGCCTCTGCTTGGTTTGTTAACACCCAAGTAGGGCTGGGCGATTTACCGAAAAGTAACTGAAACCAAAATTCTGTACCTTTTTTAACTGATGTCATTTTCCTATGTCGGTTTTTCCGATTAAAAAAAAAAAAAATCCTGTCAAATCGTGTAGTCCTACGCCCAAGCTGGAGTCGTGCTATTGCTAAAATCATCGGCAGAGGCACATTTGGTGTTTTTATTTTTTTATATATATATATAGTCGTATCACAACGCCACATACTGGTCTGGCATGCATACATACTAGATGTAGAGGAGTTCTCAAAATGTTTGTGTGATGCCAAACCTTCTAATTGTCTAATAGTACAGTAGAAACATTGTTTTCAAAAAACTGCATTGTGGACAGTATTAATCATGAGTGTGTTTTGGGCATAACATGCTCAAAATGCGTGAGAGCGTGTAGCTTTTTACATAACGTGAGCGCTCGACGGAAAGAATGACAACTGCGTCAGTCTGAAGCTAGCTAAGGCACTTGCGTCACAGTGCAGCGCCAGTTGTAAAATTTGGCCCTGATGGTTGGTTAGCTGGTCAGGTTGATGCGTGGGTACATGCGGCATTTAATGTTTGGGACAATGGGGCACTTCACAACTTCTACTGTGTTTCCAGGACGACTACAGCTAGAGTGTGATCGCCACACCCAGAGCATCGAAAACCGTGATGCTAAGGTGAAATGCATAGTCGCTAAATGATTTGAATAAAAACATTTCAGCTTCATAAATTATAATAATGATTATGAAGTAGTAGATATCACTGTGTGAAGGTCTAATGCTGACCTGACTGTCTCTCAGGTGCGCGCCCTGTCGTCCTATCTGGAGATGGAGGGCTACGACCGGACACCCTTCAGCCAGCTGCAGCTGCAGAGCTTTCACCAGCAGGTCTCACAGAGGCTGGAGCAGGAGAAGAAGACAGCCAATCAGGTTTTGGTAAGAGATCAGGCCTTCATGTGTAGCTTCATATTCATAGTCTAATGGTATGTCTTTGGGTTGTAGATATATAGTTACTTTAAAGATAAGGACCCGGGCTGGATATTGAAGTCAGACATTTAGGGCTGGTTTTACAGACATGAATTTAGCCTAGTCCTAGACTAAGAACATAAAATGCACCAATCCAATGCAGCAGTTATGGCTATATTAAGTTTTTTTTTTTTAATGGCAAGGCCTCTGTCTTTGTACCTGAATCTCCCAAAAGTCCTAATTGCACTTAAATGCACTAAATTTGTTTAATTTTGATATATATTGTATAAGAAACCAATTTGTTGTTCATTTTAAGATAACATTTCTTATTTTCTCTTTTGTATATTTTCTATTACTCTTTAATATAGCTAAATGTATTATTATATTAATCGATGAGTCGTTGGAATAATCGGTAGAATACTTGATTACTAAAATAATAGATAGCTGCAGCCCTATATGGGACATTGAGATCCCAGTCCACAGACATCCTGATACAGAGTGTAGGATAGCTTTTATACTATTGGACAGGAAGAAATTCCTTATGTCTACCAGTGTATGCTTATATTAGTATACCAGTTTACTATAATTACAATTCTGCAGCTATGCCAAGAATTTCAGTGTTCACCAATCTTAATGTATATTATTCAGACATGTTTACAGTAGTTTATCATGCTTGACTATCAATTATTTCTAAATCTGGAATACATTTGTTGAGGGGCCAAGATTTTAGCTAAAAGTTCACTTTTAAGGATATGTGCGATTACTAGTCTGTTAAAATTATTTTATTTTTCTGAAAGTAGTAGGTACTTTTTCTTATTCACTGGGTCAGTCAGTCTCTCCGTGCCTGCACTTGAAGCACTGTTGACGCTGGGAGTTGGGAGCGCTTTATTCAGCGCATTCAGATCTGCAGGGGACAGACATCTCTCAGAGCAGAGAAAATGTATGTTCATTAACCCCGCTACCACAACTTGATTCGGAGTGAACTTTTGAAGTGCAGCTATAAAACAGACACCCACCTTTTCCTTGTTGGACACATCAGGTATCAGTAACTAGCTAGTACTACTACTAGCTAATCAAACAAATGTGGATTAAATAGAGTTAACAATCGTTATAACAGTAAAATTCACATCCTCTCTGCTTTGGATTTAACCATATGCAATTACAAATATTGTCGCTAAAAACAAACATGTCAAATTTCAATGGAGTTTGCCTCTAATCTATGGATGTATTGTAACAACAAAGGCATTTGCTTTATTTTATTTTTTTATAGACAACAGATGGTACAGCAGTATTACGGTACAATACAGGCTTGCAAAATCAATATAAAGTGAGATTTACGTAACGCACTTGGCCCGCTGCTCGTGAATAACGGAGCAGTACGGTAGTTCACACTCTGTGAACTACCGTACGGTACCGTTCGGTAGTTGGCACATTGCTTTTTATTTATTTTTTTCCTTTGTTTTTTAATAAGGAAAATGATGAGAGAGGGAAAGCCTACTGGTAGTGATCCCCACTCGGATATAGCAGTTGCGAGAGTGCAGGTCGGGAGAGACCGACATGCTCATATTTAGCCTTCTAGGTTGTAATAGAATGTTTTCTTACTTTTCCAAAGGGAAATTAGTCGTTGGGAACATCCCTAGTCAATATGCTGACAAAAACAAAAAACTCACTGTGAAAATGTAATGTTTCCCTGCTATGAGAAGCTGTGATCTTCCTTTTCTCATTCTTTTTGTCTTTTTAGCTCAGCTGAGGATAACTGCTTTGACCCTTCCTGTCTTTTTCCACCTCTTCTTCCCTGCTTCTACATAAACGTGTATACCAGCTAGCTACTCTAGCTTGTTAAATGGCACTAGGTTATCGGGATATATATGTGTGTGTGTGCGTGTGCTGCGTTCAGGCGGAGCTGCGGGACAAGGAGCAACAGAAGCAGCTGTGCATCGATGAGACGCGCGGCAAGAAAGCCGGCCTGGACCGCACGGTAGAGCTGAAGAGAGACATACAGGCCACGAAGCAGAAGGAGCTGCTCTCCACCAGGGCCGAGCTGATGAGGCTGGAGGGCTCCTCCGGGAGGCTGCAGGAGCTGGAGGGCGAGCTGGCTAAGGCCGTGAGTCAACACTCACTCACACTCTCATAGAAGAGACAGACCGCTTCAGGTTTTCTGAATAGAACACTCTGGGCCAAAATGTGGTCTCTAGGATACGACCAAATACCAATCAAGCTATAGCAATGACCTGGCAAGCTACAACCTTTCCCCCCAAAGAGCCAGTTGTCACGTTATAAATGACATCACCAGACTTACTAACCCTAGGAGTGCTAAAGGATATATTTATTTGTAAGGCCATCACACGCATTGCGAGAGCAATAACACAGCACATCACACACATACTATATCGCCACTTCACTCTACTGCACTCCGGGCATAGGCATGGCTGCAGGAGGGCTCACTTTGGCAAAATCTTAGTACCCGCAGCCATAGAGGCCCTAAACAAGGTGCCTAGGTAAAGGCACCTATGACTACATGATGTTGTACAGTGCTGTGAAAACAAGTCAATGTCAAATCCTAAAAAAATCTATAAATATAAACTGCATAGAACCCATCAGCTACATTTGTTGTTTACAGTCTTATTGTCTGGAGTTGAGTTTGGCTAATCGTTATAAACAGATATCCACATGAATGCTAATAAAAGCTGAATCGTCATCAGACCATAGCCAAGATTGTATTTAGTTTGCCTCATTTGCTCTCCACACACATGTGATTAGTCAATTCTACTCCGACTACAAACAGAAAGCACAACACATCCGGTACCAGTTTCTTATGTCGCTGCCTACAGATTATATATAGCAGATATATGAGCTATGATCACTAATTAGGTAGACACAATGAGAGCCAGCAATGTTAAATTAATAACATGCTTTATACCACTAAATGTGCTTTATACCACTACATTGTCAAGGAATGTCACTGGACAAATTGTATAATAATAATACATTATATTTTTTGAGGACGCCTTTCAAGACACTCAAGGACATTACAAATACAAAGACGCGTAGTATATAATATTTGACTTAAACAGCATACATAGAAATATAAAATACAAGACCCCGAGCTGCAGCAGCTCAGCCACGAAGCATCCCAGCGGAGGCGTAACGGGGCCATTTCACGGGAAGGGGAGACTATGAGTAGGGTAGATGGTTGATGGCGGAGGGACACAACCTCTGGTATCCTCTAGGTGAGAGGGTGAGAGGCGTCGAGACTGCAGTCCAATTCAAAAGCCGCTGGGAGTGCCGAATCAACCAGGAAACGGGCAGAACATGTCCCGACAAACAACATGGCCTCTAGCTTGATCCGAAGCCGCCAGCAGGTGTCGCTTGGTGTCGAGCTCACAGTGGTAGTAGCAGGGTACCGGTAGTAGGCCACAGCAAGCTAGCAGAGTAGCAGTTGCTAGCCAGGACGTCGTTCCTCGCAAACTCAGCCGCTGGGGGTAGAATACAACGTCTGTACATCACAAAATAATTACTTAATAAAACAAAATAAATGTGCTCTACCTCAGGAAAAAAAGAAGAAAAAAATTGTAGCAAACGTGTCTTTGTCTACACTACTGCCACGCCTCAATTTGTGCGGAATTCATGTGTAAGTGTGTATTGCATTTTATTGTTGTCCTTGTTAGATGCAATGTGCCAGGACAGTAACTATGTAAATATTTGTTATTAATGGGACACAGTTACAGAAAGTCCCTAATTGAAACATGTTTTTTTAATTGCTTTGATGTCATCAGCATTTTGCTTTCACATGTTCATCCTACGCACTGCAATATCTTTGCAACAAATTAGTCATTTTTGTTCCCTTTGTGGTGGGATGGATGGATTCTATCTCAAATTCTCAGAAGTCTTATAGATCATTGTCTAATACAAAATACCCTATTACACATGTATACTTTAGCCAAACTGATAAACAAATAATAATGACCAAACAATGTTTTGAGGGCTTAAACGTAGGGCTGGACGATATGACCAAAATTTATATCTCAATATATTTCTTAATTTCAGTCGATACGATATTAATTGATATTGATATAAACTATTTAAGCCTCAGAAAAGCTGCTAAGAACACCCACAATGGAGTGTGGGTTTTGTGTGGGCAAGCTTCAGAAAAATGCATTTGCCAAGTCTATGAAGTATAAAACTATAATATTTTACAAATAAATGTCAACCTTTTACCCTGCATTTACACGGATGACAAAAGGCTAAATGGCCGTGTTTGTGCTTGTGGTTACCAGGATGCCAAACTAAAACAAGCAGGCTAGATAAGAATGCTAGCTAAAAAAAATGTTTAATGTCGAATATATTTTCAGCAATGATCATATAAATTTTAGGAGCACCAGCACAAAGGGGAGGAGGAGGTTGTTCACCTGCACCTGGGTTGTGCTCGTGTAGCCTGGTTCCACCTAACAATTGCCCTCAGATCAATTTTCTAAGATTAGATTCTATAGTCTGGAAACCCTATGCGAATTGGCGTTTTCACTCTGCTGAGTCACCAATCACGGTGGGTTAGTGAGATGACAAGCATGTTTTGAAATGGTCGGTAGAGCTAGTTGAGGCAATCAAACAGCAACGTCTATTGCATAAAAATAGTAATCATAGGTCAGAGGCCTACACCCAGTAGAAGGAAACACTTGAGGACATACGAATATTTTAGCCACCATCTCTACATATTGAGAACTAGAAGGCATTTACTTCCCTTCAAAATGCGACTAATTGGTCGCAGTCTGGAGCCCTGCCTTGGGGGACCATTCCCCCAGGTGATTCTGTACATTCATTAATGTCCCAGTGACCATTGAAGATGCAATGTATGGCTCTCTCCCCATTAATTTCGATAGCCTCTTGTGTATTTCATTCATTACCAAGTCATTACCAAGATGGCTGTCAAGCAGCCAGACATTTCATATAAGGACCCTGGCTTTGAGAGACTCACTGAAACGTGAAGGCAGATTACCTACCTGTGGTCTCAATGTGTCTGATCTCTTCTGTGTGTGTCTCTGGTCAGGAGCGCGAGCTGCAGAGCGCCCTCCAGAGCGCCAATGTGGAGGAGCTGAAGACGGAGGTGGGGGAGCTCCAGAGCGACAAGGCGGAGCTGGACCGCACACAGCGCAGGCTGGACCAGGAGATGGAGACACTCAACACGCACAACACCACCCGCACACAAATGGACATGCTGAAGAAGGACAAGGTAGAGATGGGGCTTCTTCCATGTCTGTCAGCCCAGATGTTCCAGATGTGGAAACATTGTATAAAGTTCTTTAAACAATGTACAAAATACATTAACCTCAAAAGAGAGAAATATGCTTACCAGATTTAGTTTTAAGGTAATTTCCATCTGCAGCAAGTTTACATAAGTGTTTCTGTAATTATTTGCATCTGCGAGCTGCTATAGCATTGCTATAACAGTTTTCGCAATATATCGCCTTGCTTATCGAATTGCGGCCCCTGTATCGTGATATGTATTGTGTTGCCAATACACAGCCCTACTGTTTATGCTTTGTAACACTGTATAGAGAAGAGGTAGAGCGAAGTGTGGTGGGTGTGTGAGTTAAATGCAGGGTCTCTCATTCTCGCTTGCTAACTTCAAGCTCAAATAAAAAAAGCTCCCTCAGAAGCTCCGCCCCACAATTTGAAACGCATTGCAAAACCAAGTGCATTGTTGTTGTGAGCGTTGTTCGCCACTTTGTTTATGTTCCGATGTACGGAACCAGTGCTGTGTAGATTAACTAGATACTTTAAGCATACACAGAACAGTAAACTAGTTAAATGTGCGATATTTGGTGAATTTGACAAAAAGATTAGCCTATTTTAGCACACAATAGCTGACTTTACCATATTAAAGGATCATTGCAGTCATCGTATTGCCGCTTTCAAAGCATTCCTGACCTCTAAAACGTCACTAGGTTTGTTTTCTTCCTTAGAAATATGTCAAACATTTTAAATTTTTTCTAACTAGCATCTAGCTCTCAGGTCTATGATAAGCAGCGTTTCAGTAAACACACATTTCCAAGGCTACTTCACACATTAATTACACCCGATAAAATATTTTGATTACAGATATACAAAACGGTGCTGTCCAATAGAAAGTAATCTGGTGTCATGGGCAGTTCTGGCCCCCATTCAGAGTGTCCCTTCCAATAACATTAGCGCTTGAACACTTCTAGCTAGCTGACTGAAAATAAAATGACGAGCCACATCAACATCTAGCTAACTAGAGCCTGAATGAAGCTCGCATGGGGGGCTGTTTGAGCCACTGTTGTGTGTGGTGACCCCTGACTCACTTCCCTGCTCCTCTTCCCTGTGCGTCGGCTCTCCTCCTGCGTCCTGCAGACAGAGAAGGAGGACCAGGTGCGTAAGATCAAGTCTCGTCACGGAGAGGACCTCACGTCCCTGCTGGGCCACTTCCCCAACAAGAGGGAGCTAGAGGACTGGCTCTACGCAAAGTCAAAGGAGATCAAGACCACCAGGGACAAGCTGGCCAAGCTCAAGTTAGTCACATAAGCATATGCAGGGATATGGGGGGGGGGCTGCTGCTTGGTCACTATAAGTCGTTTTGTCGGCACAATTGTAAAGCGCAGATGATAACTCTTTGCTAGATTTGGCTTCATCTTCCTTGGGACTGTTATGGCTTAAAGTTCTAATGAAACAATTGCTAGGGAGTTAAGAGTCATACAGCAACTTTGTGTGGACTTTGTTATTCTCCGTTACATTTTACCACTATGCAATTGAAAATTAAGCTAAAAAGAATAGTACTGTATTAAGGTCATACTAGTAATGAGGTTATGTGTTTCACGGCTAGAGGGTATTGCATCATCCCTATGGGAATAATAGAGGGATAATACTAATGATACTTCACCCCCCCACCCAGTAAAGAGCTGGCGTCTAGTGAGCAGAACAAGAGTCACGTTGGTGCGGAGCAGCGTAGAAAAGAGCAGCAGCTGGCAAGCGACGAGGAGAAGTTCTTCAACGTGTGTGGCAGCCAGGATTTGGAGCAGGACCTGAGCAAGCTGCAGGAGGAGCTGGACAAGACCTCCAAGCATAGAGGTGAGACACAGGGGCTTTGGTGTCTGCTGGACTGGGGTGTGTGGATCATGATGCCAGCTGACTCGTTGTATTTACTAGGCTGTAGACATTAGGCCAGGGGTTCCCAAACATTTCAGCTCACCACCCCTAAAATAACAGTGCCAGAGACTCAGGACCCCCGCTATCCCCAGAGTTATAAGTGGCATAACAGTTCTAAGATTATTTGATAGTATTAATATAGGCTAGTGGCAGAATATGTCACAGTTATCTAAAATATTTTATTTCTAATCATTATAAAATGTTATTTTATTTCTGAAAATCATCTGGCGACCCCATCCCATGTCTCGCCATGTTCACAAGTACGTATGTACACGGTGATTGTAAGTGATTATTTATTTATTTGTTTTAGAAGAAAATAAAATGCAAAACCAATTAAACAGAAAGCATCACATAAAACGTGATTCTCCACAGCACGTCTAACATTGTGATTGTAGTTCCCAGTTAATACTTGTAACATTGGCAGCAGTGGTACAGCAGCTCACACTCGGCGTATCCCGTGACCTGGTTAGCAGCACTAGTAGCAGGCTGCTCTAGCCCCAGGTCATGAGGCCTGGGTCCCAATGTGCGTCCCCCTTCTCCTGTGTCCAGCCATGCTAGCCGGGGCCACGGCCGTCTACACCCAGTTCATCAGCCAGCTGACAGAGGAGCGCGAGCCCTGCTGCCCCGTGTGCCAGCGCACCTTCCCGTCGGACCCTGAGCTGCAGGAGGTGATCAGCGACATGCAGTCCAAGCTGCGCCTGGTGCCCGACAAGCTGAAGAACACGGAGCAGGACCTGCGCAGGAAGGAGAGGAAGAAGGACGACATGATGGCCCTCAAACCTGTCCGGTGAGGAGCATCTGGCTTCATTGGTATTTGGTCTTAAGGCCCTTATGGACAAGACGTTCTGAAACCCGTTAATTCCTACGGTTTGCGCCGCGCAACGGCGGTTTTGCGGCGTGACCCGCGCGGCCAATAGAAAGTGAAAATGGAGGAAAAGTTGATATTGTACGTGTAGAATATCATCGTTTCCTCGTTTTTCACTTATTTTAAAGCGGATCTTTTAAACTAATAATGTTTGTGAACTGTTTGTTACAAACGCCTTCATGCACGCTTTATTCAGGCACCACTACCGTAACAGTATTTCCATTAGACCTGTCGTAGGTGAGAACGCATCTGACACGGACCATCTCCATTTGGACAAAACTATTGTCAGTGACAACAGTGTCTAGATCAGAAACTGTCCAAAAAAATGACTTCATAATGCCATTGATAAGTATGTAGACCTACAATATTTAGCGCTAGATATGGTGAGGCTAGTAGGCTAGTTACACAAAGTTGCTTGAATGTTTCCTTTAATGTAAACATTCTCTGCAGGATAAAATTCATTGGCTCCGTGTTGTTTGCATTTATGGTCTACCCTGTTTGACACTAAATTCACCTTTCAAATCACAATGTCTAATGCTACTCTAGTTATGTCAAGATATCAGTGCAGTATTGAACTGTGTTGACTTCTAGTCACAGAATATGGAACAAAAATCAAATGTTAATTATGCAATTAATTTGGATTAAATCGTCACAAAGCATGTAATTAATTAGAAAACCTTTTTTTTTCTTGACAGCCCTAATGTACAGCATATACTGTATAGTAATTGAACATGCAACCCCTGTAAACAGCATATTCTAGAGTATATACTGCAATCTAGTGGCGCAGATGCTCCAGTGCCGTTGTTAATTTGGATTAAATCGTCACAAAGCATGTAATTAATTAGAAAAACCTTTTTTTTCTTGACAGCCCTAATGTACAGCATATACTGTATAGTAATTGAACATGCAACCCCTGTAAACAGCAAATTCTAGAGTATATGCTGCCATCTAGTGGCGCAGATGCACCAGTGCCGTTGTTATGTGGGGGTAAAACAGCTAAATGTAGCTAAAAACCTTCCCCTATGGTTTGCATATTACAACTCCCTTGATGTGCACCATTGGTCATTTATGATACAATACATCTATGTTTGTAATCACTAATGAAAGTTTGTATCGCCCTAAAAATCTGGTGCATTAGCTGGGAGTGATAAACGTCCCGCTCCTCCTCCAGGCAGTCGATTGTGGCGCTCCAGGAGAAGGAGATCCCTGAGCTGAGAAACCGTCTGCAGGCCGTCAACCGGGAGATCGAGCGTCTGAAGGGAGACGTGGAGGGCCAGGAGACTCTGCTGGCCACCCTGACGTCAGAGGAGGACACTGCCAAGGCCTGTCTGCAGGACATCTCTCTGATGGACAGATACATGGTACCGTACCTACCAGCTCCTCTGCCTCAACTGTAGGGAGGTCAGTCATGACCTTGGAGCCCTTGTCAGAGGCCCAAAACCAGGACAAAAACAGACTTCTGGTCTAGGTACTCAGTGCAGGCGAGGTCCATAAAGATGTCTTTTCTGTCTAGGAATCTCTCTCGTGTGCCATATGTAATATTAGCTTACAGTTACACCCACCGTGTACACAAGTATTGTGTGTGCATGTCGTTCCCTAGATGGATCTAAAGGAGGTGGAGAGGAAGATAGCCCAGCAGGCCGCTAAGCTCCAGGGAGTGGACCTGACCAGAACCATTCAGCAAGTCAGCCAGGAGAAGCAAGAGACGCAGCACAAACTAGACACCAGTACGCACGCACGCACACACACACACCACAGCACTGTCAGAGACGGCCTGAGAAAGTGTTCATAGTGCTCCTCTATTCATTTGTCTTGTGGCCATTTTTTGCTGATGTAGTCAATATTGATGAATGAAGCAGCTGAAGCTGCTGTCCACTTAAAAAGAAGAGTGAGGTAGATGCATAGGCAGATAAAGTGCTGAGTTCAAAGCTGACACCAAAACGGGGAATGTCCACTGCTCTGAACTTGAGCTGAACCAGGAAGTGAATGAATGTTGGACGGGGGCAGTAACATAACAGTGTGCGTGCGTGTGTGCGTGCGTGTGTGCGTGCGACGTCCCTGTAGTGTCCAGCAAGATGGAGCTGAAGCGCAAGCTGATCCAGGACCAGCAGGATCAGATCCAGGCTCTGAAGGGCGTGGTGAACGAGACGCGCGCCGAGAAGCTGCAGCTGAGCAGCGACCTGCAGAAGCAGCAGCAGCTGGAGGAGCAGCGCATGGAGTTCACCACGGAGATCCAGGCCCTGACCAGGGAGATCAGGGTAAACGCGCTGCTCATTCTGCTGGAGGCACTGGCCCCAGGTTGCTAGGTGACAGCGTTCACTAAGCATAGTTGTGGTTTAGGGGCAGGAGTCAAATATTATATATATATATTATTTCTCTTGTGCACATGACGCTATATAGCACAGCTTTTGTCAGACCAACTAGGCCCACTCACCTGTAAAGACTCACATATCTACCGATAACAGTACACCATTCAATAATGGTCAAAAACAGCCTTGTTACATTGGCAAAGGCATTGGCATTAACCTGTAGATGTAATCTTCCATATATTCTGTCATACTCTAGTTGGCACATTAGCGGAGTTTGGATCTGCAGTAGCAACTGCACTCAGAGATTGCAGTTGACACTATTGAACCAATAGGAGCTATTGAACCAATAGGAGCTCTCCACAGTCCAGTGGCAGTGCCAGACCGTGTTTAAAGTAGACTCCCTTCTTACAGACCAAGCCAGTTGAAACAGATTGTATTGATTAGTGTGTAGGCTTAAAATGGAATATCGAACACATAGATTTTACTATTTATTTTACAGAGAAAATGAACAAATAGCCAAATAAATGTAGTTTATTATTCTGGTCCAGCCCTAACAGAGACAGACTTATGTTGTTTCCCAACAAATAACATAGTGTAAGTAACTGTGGTGTGTATGCCGTTGCTCCACACCACCCCCTTGTGACCAAGAGAGTGACACGCGTTCCCAGCGTTAATGAGATGAAGGTCACTGATTGGTCCTCCCTCCGTCAATCCCCTGTCCTGCCTGTAGGAGGCCAAGGAGCAGCTGTCCCCCATGGCCGCTGCCCTGGAGAAGCTACAGCAGGAGAAACAGGAGTTGGCGGAGAAACGGAGCCAGAGACAGGAGGAAGGACAGGAGAAGGTTGGTGGTAGCGCCTCCTTTCTCTCCATTCACTTTAACATCGTCTGTTTCTTGCCTTTCTCTCATTGACTTGACTTTATTCGGACCTTGTACCGTTGACCCCCTGATCAACATATTAGACACTGCAGCTCTGATGCCGGCATAACAATGCTCTACCTTTGTCTTATCAGAGCAACGCCATCAAAGATAAGGTGAAAAGCATCAGCGCCTTGGAGAAAGACATCACCAAATACATTGAGGAGGGCAAGAACGCATACAAAGAGGTAACATGGCCGACCTCTTTATATCATTCTTTGTGGCATTGTGGCTCCAGGAGAGCCACACGTTTCTGCCCCAGCTGCCTGCTAGTGTTGGACCTACGCCTGTGAGCACAGTTGCCGTAGGTGAAGGGGTTTAGAGATTTGTAGGTGGAGCAATGGAGAGGAGTACCACTCTGTGGTGCAGGAGGGGCATGTACAATCAAACCAGTTTCAAACCAGCTTCACCTGTGTGTGTGGATATAACATGAGGTCACCCACAGCTTTTCTTAAGAACGGATTTGAAGACCCCACTGTGCTCCCATATTAAAGGACATTTTAATAGGCGGGTCTATGGGGATTGACTCCCTTTTGTGGCCATTTGAGGAAATGCTGATTTTGGCACATCCGCATTGTATTCCTTTCTCAGAGTCCCACCTTGCTTGTATACCCCAAGGGGACCTTTAGACACCAATCAATGAGTGGTAGAAGGCCAGGGTATGTCCATATGTAGAGTAAGCATGTGCGACACCCAATGCAGGGCCTATATCCGTGTAAGATCAGTCCTTAAGCACTTCCGATAACACGCGTCACTGTTTGACCGTTCCAGCAAAAGGAATCTGAGCTGCAGAAAACCAACAGCCAGCTGCACGAAGCTGAAAAGCTCAAGGAGAAGGTTAACAAGGAGATCGGAAACCTTCGCCAGGACATAGACACCCAGAAGGTGAAGCACCGCATGTCCTAAGTTTATGTCCGCACAATCCTCCGATGTGATTCGCTATCAACATCTGTGGCTTCTGCAGATTCCTTTGTAAACCTCCTGAAACTTCTGTATCCTTTAGGTGCAGGAGCGCTGGTTGCAAGACAACCTGACGTTGAGGAAGCGTGTTGAGGAGCTGAAAGAGGTGACCGCTAAATACCAGGAGCTCCTTAAAGACATGGGCAATATGCAAGTCATGCAGCTCCGCCAGTAAGTACCGCACACCGATAATCACTATATCTAGGTATCACATTAAGGCTTATGCACTTACCTTGCCTCTTGACATAGAAATAGTGATATCACCTCTTTTCATTGGCACAAACAACAGTATGTAATGGAGGTATTTCATTAGAAAACATTCTAATATGCCACAAAGTTTTAACTGGTATGTATGTATGTATATTATATATATGTAGAAACAAAAACCATTTGTCGTGATTTGTAAAATAGTGTTTTGGCCTTTCTAGTAATGCATGGTTGTGTGTGTGTTTCCAGAGAGCGACGTGAAGTGGAACGCAAGATTGAAGACCTGAAGAAGAACCGCAGCATTGCCTTGGGCCGTCAGAAGGGCTTTGAGGAGGAGATCCTTCACTGCAGGTCAGAGGTCCACTCCCGTTGTAGGTGTCCACAGAGCTCATGTCACATCTGCTGATGTCGTGGTAGCCATCAGCAGATGTGCCAAGATGTGACAAGCTGTCTCTAGAGAACCCTTTCACAGTGACCTGTAGGGCAGGGTATTGCGAAGGACCTCTCTATACGATGCGTGTCGCGATACCTTGCAATATGGTACTCAAATAATTTACTGCATCTTAAGAAAGAGAGATGAAAATATAACGTGCTGATGTACCACCTGAGTAATATGTACATATTGATAACTCAGCAGAATTGATAACTCAGCAGACAAATTGAGTAAAAAAAATGTATGAAATATTCCCGTTTTAATGTATTATAAAATTAATTTGCATTTCACAGTCACTGAACAGAAATGTAGATTCCATAACATCATATGAAAGTAAATTGTATATTTTATTACAGTAAATCACTGAACACTGCTCTATATCAACTAGCCTACTATCTCTACTCTACAGGAGCAGAGGGGGATATAAGGATATTTGAAATCTGTTAAAATCGATTGAGTTATATTCTTCATTTTGGATTTCTATTCCCTGTCTTGATCTGTATATTTTCCTTGTGTTTAAGTAAAAAAAAAACTTTAATATTGATTTTTAAGGTGCTAGAATGTGATTCATTTGTATTTTATTTATTTTTTAGCACAACCCTAGTGACCTTGAAGTGGTAGCATAGACAGGTAAACCTTCTTCCTGTCTACTGCTAGCATGGCAGGCCACGGTGGTATGCCCACTACCTAGCCATGACACTCGGCTAGTAAGGCTGGACTGGATGATGCTTTACCGTCTCAAGTAGCACTTCCTAGCTGGCGGTCCAATAAGAGTGGGTTAGTGAGATGACGTTGAAGTCGAGCGTGTTTCTAAATTGTGGTAGTGCTAGATGAGACGATCAAAACAGTTGTAGCAACGCTGATTGGTTAAAGGCTGTCCAATGGTTTCAAAGTTAACCCAGAGGTCCGCGTGAAGTAGGATGAAATGGCTGTTAACTCTTCCCAATGGAGAGTGGCCAGATCATATTCACAAAGTTACATTTAGGTGTGATTTCACCATGCTATGCACTTCCAGCTCAATGCAAAAATTATGTTTAGGTGCATAGGATGGCTTTCCCAAACCATTTCAATTATAACCATGTTATAATTGTTGACTTGTTATACTGGAATAGACCTTGTTATTTTGTTGTTTTCTTTCTGTTGACGCCCTATGTGACCGCCAACCCTCACTGTTCAGTCACTTCCCTGTTCTGTATATGTTAACAACTACATTGTAACTTGGTGCAACAGCTCTGCATCAAACAGATGAAATGCATGACAGATGTTGTGTTAAACGGTCACACTGCGTTGCAGGAAGGAGCTGCGGGATGAGCAGTACTGCAAAGCTGACGAGCACTACCGGGACAAAATGATCGTCATGAGAACTACAGAGCTGGTCAATAAAGACTTGGACCTCTACTACAAGGCACTTGATCAGTGAGTGGTCAAGCAAACAGTGTAATCCCCACGCCTGTTATTATCATGCCAACGTTTTGTATTAAGAGAGCTGTATGGGCTGTGCATGGGGCAATGGAGACATTACAGTATTTTATGTAGTTTAAATGAAACAAACCCATGTATTGTTAACCACGGCCTATTCAACGTTAATGTCACGTAAAACACAATGTCACCTGGTTGTGGCATGAGCGCTACTAGCCATTTGAGCCAAGTGTATCTCTGCTCCTACAGTGTATGTCCATTTCACTCTGTAGAAAGTGGCATGAAAAATGAACCTGAACTTGTTGCTGCCCACAGTGAATTCATATGCAGAGATCTGTTTATGGACATTCATATTATGTTTTCTTTAACAGTGGAAGGCATATCTATAATTAAGGGTGCGCAATATATTGATTCAGTATAATTATCGAAATTATTACGTTGCGCAATATAATTTCTAAAATGATGCTTGTTGTACCAGTCCAATATGACTGTTGAAAACGTTGCTGTTTTGATACGTGATTCATCCATTTTGATGCATCATTTTTCCATAAAATTTTTTTTTTTTTTTTTTTTTTTTTTTTTTTACTTGCGTTAAAAAATATTTGAATGAATGTTGATATTGCAATATCATATTTTGTCAATACCCCTATCCATAATCCCTCTTTATAGAGAATAGAGTTCTTGTTATCAGCATATGGCAGTAGCCGACAGCCGTTGTCCTTGTTAAGATTAGTCAGGTGACACCAAAGACATTTCAGTCTTGCTCAGTAGAGGCAGGTGACTCATGCTGGGAAACTACCCCTTCAATGTGCGTCAAGCACAGCGTATTACTAATTCTTACGGAGGATGTGAGATATACACACCAAATATGCTATTAAAATGTATAATCATGTATTTAACATATGCAGGTTAACTCACAGGTATATTTAGACAGAACGGCTCTGTGTAAAAATGGAAAATCGTGACATAGACATGTATCTTAGAATCTAGTAGCGTTACGCAGCAGAAAGGAAGCCTGTCATAGCAGAATGTCTTAGTCAGGACGTATGAGGTCATCCTCTGTTTTAGTAGATACAATCTGTTTCTGAATTACCCATGTGTGTGGGTATCATCAAGTATTTATCAGCAGCCGTACATGAGACCATAGACCTTTAGGTTTGCCGCTTCAGATAACAATATGATCAGTGCAATTTGCATTTATATAATATGTGCAAAACCAATCTCCCCACTAGCAACTGTTTCCATGAACTACACGTTATCAAGGTTTTCAACTAAGTGACAATCCTGCAGCTGTGCACTAATAATTGCTGCAGTTTGCATTTACCAAAAGGATATGTGCAAAACATACAGTGCATCCAGAAAAGTATTCACAGCGCTTCACTTTTTCCACATTTTGTTATGTTACAGCCTTATTCCACTTGCACCATCTGGGCCTGTATGTTCAGTCTTTTACATTTGACACCCAAGCTTGCAGTGCTCATCTTCTCACATTTTTCCAACATGTATCTATTTGCCTGCCCTGCACTAAATTGATTTGACACCTTGAGTTCAATTAGATTGTGTAAAAGCTCTGCTCTTGGGCCAATCAGATCTCAGCATTTCAAGGATCAGTCCAAGATGGGAGGGGCCGCTCGTATCTCCCCTCAATATTGAAAGTGTTAATTTGGCCCAGTCTGACAAACACAGAGACGCTATGCCCTACAGATGCCCAGTCGCAGAACGTAAAGTAAAACATTACAAATTTAAGGGTAGCTTAAGGCTGGACAATAATTAAATTTCAATATATACCGCAATATCATTTTTTTTCAATAACTGATTTTTTTTTTAAACTTATTTCCGGTATTTCGATAAGCTTAATGATGGGCACAGAAGTCAGGTGTATTCAAGGCGAACTACGTGCTTTGATGACTTGCACTGGACACACAGCCAGTGTCAAACAGTAGTGGGCTATTTGCACATGCCAAACAATTTAATTAACTCTGATCTAACAGCAAATATAACAGATAGGCTTAATATTACGTATTATGACAGCTTCCTCTGCTAACAGTCACGTCTTCTGTGAAACTGCTAGCTTACTGTACTGGCTGCGTATAATTCATGAGGTCTTTCTAAAGCCAGTTACAACCACTGCTGACTCCTACTGGTGGACATAAATATAGCCTTCGTTAATTATAGGTAAATAATGTACTAACAAATAGACACAGTTGAGAGGTTTGTTTATTTATTTTGACTGATTTCACATTTCTTGTTTGTATGAAAGCTAAAAGGTAAACATATATTTGTGGGTGTTTTAAGCAGTTTTTCTGAGGCTTGTATTGTTCATATCAATATCGTAATTATATCGTATCGACTGAAATTTTGAAATGTATCATGATATACATTTTGGCTATATCGTCCAGGCCTAGGGTGGCTTTACTTCTAATCACAAGAATTATGATTAGATATGCACCGGGCGGCAATAATTATATTCCCGCAGCTGTGGTCTTGACCGGTCTCGAAGTAAAATCCCGAGACCGAGACAAGACCGAGTAAAAATGTGGTCGAGCACGAGACCGAGACCTTATAAAAAGTGTGTGGGTGTGTATTTTTAAATAAATGTCAGTGCCAGTTTGACCAAGTATGATAGAATAATTTAGGAGCACAAGTCTATGTTTATGCAGTTAGCATCACATAATTAAATTGTAATTCTATTGGTAATTTTTTGTACTTTGTACTAGTGAAATGAAAGAAGGGTGAGGGGTAGCTAGCTACCTTTTGTAATGCATGAACATATATGGTATATGAACAGATTTACAACAATATTGGTGCTTGTCTCTGTTTCCTGGTGTCGTTCTGACTTGCATTTAGTCAGCATACCTGCACAGGCATATTTCATGTTTGTACACAGCTATTTCACTTTCAGTTTGCATAGTAATAATACTATAATTTATTTATAGTTCACCTTTTATTAAGTGCTTTCACTGTTAAAGCGGCATACTTGGAATATGGTTCTGTCAACCGTATATATAGCTCAGGAAGTATCTGTGCTCTGTTCAAAAGGCTGCTTTCTTTCAAAGACAATAGAATTGTAACCAAGTGTATCAGTTCTCTGTGAAAGGAGATAATCTGTGACACGTCCTTGTCACATATTACATTTGTTCATAACCCCTGACTAGCTTCCTACTGTTGGTTTTATGATTTCATGTTTGGTAATCTATGATTGAGGCATCATCCAAATCACCCAAAACTGGATTAGAACCGGGCCACCATGGCTTGTTAACTGAAAATGAACCATACGTTGCTATTTTTGGGGCAGTGAATGGTGTTACTTTATAATTCTTTATTATTATTGTTACTTTGCAGCAAAATACTATATATTCAGTTTGCAGATTTACAAATGTACCCACAAAACACGGATTAACTGTTAAATGAACCACTCTTAATAGCATAGCATTACAATTACAGTTTGGACTATATGAGCATTCAAATGTTGGGAACCCTCTTCTTTTATTCCCAGAACTATTATGAAGTTCCACAGCATGAAGATGGATGAAATCAACAAGATCGTCCGAGACCTGTGGCGCAGCACATACCGCGGTCAAGGTGCGTCTCTCATTAAGGTCTTCAATAAGAGTCCAAGTGCATGCCAACTGTCACCCAGCTATCCATATGTTCCCCTTCCCTGCTGCTGTCCAGATATAGAGTATGTTGAGATCAGGTCGGATGTGGACGAGAACTCGTCTGCCGGAGTCAAGCGCAGGACATACAACTACAGGGTCGTCATGGTGAAGGGAGACACGGCACTGGATATGAGGGGCCGATGCAGTGCCGGCCAGAAGGTATCTCTGTTCTAACCCTCCACCCCCAACTAGAGTTGTGTTTTGCCCCCACAAACAATGGAACTGAATGTCAGATGAATAAGGGTTCAACGGAGCTGTATGTCCAATGTTTGAGTTGGTGTGAATTGTGTGAAATGCCATAGACATCAGTAAGCTATCAGTGAGTGGAGTGCTCTGGTTGTTAGACTGTGCCTCTATATAAGGCTATTTAGATTTTTCACCTGATTTATCGCAGCCCCTTTACCCTGATTGGTCCGGTGAATTAAACTTGCCTGTCAATAGCATGAATGCACACAAAGCTTCAACTTTTTCAATAGGCTTCGCAATAGAGCTCCATTAATTTACTTCATTGACTTTTAAAACATTTTCATATATTTTTAAGCCTGGAGCCAAGCCAGCCAGCTAAAAGGCATTTATTTGCCTCAGAATCCAATCCAACCAATCCAAAGCACCGCACTTCTTTTACCTGTGCAATCTAGCTACTTTAACTAGTTTGGACAAAACAGCATAGTATGAGTTTCTGTCGGATTAATATGGGCTTGGGATCGGTCAATTGTTTACTAAAGCTTAATATTCTAAGCCTCTATAGCAGATAGGTATATTAGTATTTCTCAGTCGCTTTGGTACATTTCTCAGATCAGAATTAAATGATCAATAACTACTTGTTCAACCTCCACATCATCAATTATGGTCAGCTCAGAGCCATGTGGGTCAGCTGTCCGACAGACCAGCCACGGGCATGGCTAACTCGCTTCTGGCAAAAGGTCCATTGGCAAGCATAGACAGTGCTGTATAGTTCTGTGGTATATATTTGTTTGTATTTATTCACTTTGTGCTAGTGTACATCAGACAATACCAACAGAGTCCAGTTTCATATTGACAAAAAGACTAAGCATTTTGACACAACTGAGCATCGTGTAGGTGAACAGACTCAAGGACTTGACATTCACATGACCATGACATGTTCATTGACAAAAAATGTATTTGAGAGAGATTGAGGATTTTGAGCAGGTTATGAGCTTATGAATGGAAATAAATTGTTATGCTCTTTGTACAAATTGATTTGAGAAATTTACCAGCTGGTTTGCGACTGTTAAGACTGAATTGAATAATGTACCAAAGCAACTGAGAAATACTATAAAAAAACTATTAAAACTTCTTTGGTTTTCATTGAAAATTATTGTCTTTTGCCTTAATGTTATATTTTTTAAGAAATATATCAATGATTAGCATTAGCTTTTGTTCAGTCCACACATGCTAATAATGCATAATAGATCAAGTTTTTAGCCTTCAAATGAATGTATCTTAAACTTCAACACATTCAATGCTTGAACAAGAGCATTCTTCAAATGGTAAACCTGCATCTTTCATGATTGTGTGTGTAGGTGCTGGCATCCCTGATTATACGCTTGGCCTTAGCCGAGACCTTCTGTCTTAACTGTGGTATTCTGGCATTGGATGAACCCACGACCAACCTGGATCGAGAGAACATCGAGTCCCTGGCCCATGCTCTTGTAGAGTCAGTACATAAACACACACAAATTGACCTACCTGAGTATGCCAGGTGTCTTCCAACTGTTTATTAAACTAAACCTTAATGGGCATTCTTTACTGTAATTATATGGTATAACGCTGCTTGTAAGTGCACATTCATGTTGTGTTGGTGTGCATTATGGGAATTTACAGTTTTCATGCCTTGGCTGACGCCGCCTGTAGTTCTCAAACTTATCCACACTCTGTCTCCAGGATCATCAAGAGTCGCTCCCGGCAACGTAACTTCCAGCTGCTGATCATCACGCACGACGAGGACTTTGTGGAGCTGCTGGGCCGCTCCAGTTACGTGGAGCACTTCTACCGCATCCGCAAGAACCAGTACCAGAACTCTGAGATCACCAAGTGTTGCATCACCTCGCTCTCCTCATACCTGCACTGAGGCAGGCATAGCTTAGCCTAGCCATAACACTATTCATCTACTCTTAGCCAGGGTTTTTGCCCCCTCTAGTGGTGCACAGGGTTCACTTAATGTTCAGATCTCAGTTCAAAGCCAACTCTTTCTTCTATTGCTTGAAGTTGACTTTAAATTTCCATCAGCATTTACAAATTGTAGTAACAAAACTAACAAAGTTGCTTTTGCATTAGGAGCATTCTGTATTGATTATTTGAACTTTAGTGTTTACCATGTTTCCAGCCAGTAGCTCCTGTTTGTTACAACTCTGTAGTCTAGACGTTAGCATCAGTATGTCTATGTAATAAACTAGACATTATTTGCACAGCTGTGAAGTGTCTAGTTTTACTATGATATGCCTTTGTTTGGATTATTCCTCAATTGTACAAAGTATTAAACATTTTTAATACTATGCAATAACACATCTAAAGAGTTCACCTTGATTAGGTCTATTCAAAAGATTGAAAACTGAACATTGACTATTAGTTTAATGCATCTAGTATGCATAACCACCACTCTGTGTGAAGTTAAGGCGATGAAATCAATTACTCAGACATGTCTCTCTTTCCAAGTATCAGGGATACCATGGCTTGAAGGTGGCTGTGTGGTGGGAGAAAATAATTGTTTAGCGAGATCTGCAGTTCAGAGAAAAGCTGCTCAGTCTCAGTAAGCTAGCTAATCAACCACATCTTAATCAAGATATCTTAACCATTGCTGTTGCATACTTGACAGCAAGGTTCTTTTTTCATTTTTTTTTCTCTTTTACATCAAGAGGAAAAAGTCTGCGTGGGCAAAGTCACTGTATAAATGTTTGTTCATGGGCTAGGATATGAAACACTGACATTACAGCTGAGTGATCAGTACAATAGGGTCTTAACACAGGTGGTTCTTGTCATACATACAAGAAAAGCAAACATGAAGACAACCATGGTTCTTCTGGTCTTTGCTGTGGTGTTGCTGAGTTCAGCATTGCCAATGCCTCATTCTCCCATGAACGCCAACCTGAAGAAGATACTGGATTTGGCATGGAATTACACATCCCTCCCTAAGGTGAGCCATCATTTATTCAGTAACTAACGTAGGCTTGTTGACATTGGACAACCTATTTAATAACTGCAATATGTTTTGGAGTTACTAAATAGTATATATTTTTTTGTTACAGGTTGTACTAGAGACATTTGTGGAAGATCACAACTTTAGTCTTATGAATAATGTCGTATGTCAGGTAAGGATATATGTAGGGATTCAGATGAAGTGACACCATTATTTCATGTTTAAGATTTATTTAAATACAGCACTTGTAAATATACAACAAAACATTACAGTTTGCATGACAGCATAAAATGTTTTTTAGAATGGTGGTATAAAGTTCGCTGTGCATATGTGTATAGTGTTTTTCTGTGACAAGCAATTATATGCTTATGTTACAGCCAAAGTTCTTCTGCCAAGTAGAGAAGATTCTGCGTTTAAACTTTGCACAACACAAATCACATTTTGAAGAGATTGTCCGAAACCTAGTGGTTCATAACATACCCCACAAAGTAAGTGTGTGTGTGCTGTAATTGATGTTTATAAACGCTTGAAATATATTTAATATAAATATTGTGTAATAACAAATACTTAAATACAATGCATCATATAACAAGACGATAAGTAGGTATGTGTTGTCTTTCAGAAGGTCTGTGACAAGGTCCAGCTTAGGGGCGAAAGTGAGGGCACTTCCATTCAACTTCAAGCACTCTTGCAAAAGATGATCAGTTGTATCCAGCATATCAATTTCAAGTTAAATTCAAATTATACTGCTACACCATGAGTGGCTCCTACCAGCTGTCTGTAAAACAGTGGGTTGCTAACATGCATACTGTATTTATTTAGTTTTTTTATTTAGAAATGTGGAATGTAGAAATATGTAATTTTTTTCTCAATCAAATATTTAATAATTCATATTTAGTATATATTGTAGCTTCAAATATGTACTAATATTTTTATGGAAAATAATACCAGTTTTGTTTGAGAGTATGGACGGATTGTTCCTGGGTCATTGGAGCATAACTATTTTGTTTTAAGACTACTTTGTTGCCTATACATAGGCCTATACATTAAATGGTTATTTATGTTTGTTATATTTAAGAATTGTGTATTTTTAATATCAGATTTTAAATGCATTATATTACACAACATTGACATTTACCACATTTGTTATTGCATTAATGACATTAGATTTGCTTGTTGGCATTGAAACATTTTGTTTATAAAAATAAATGTATGTATACAGAAAGGCATTTCTTTTTTCTTTATGGTACTCCGTATTCTTGCACAGGCTTCTTGTAACACAGTCATTTTCATGTATTACTAGTTACAGTGAGTTACTGTACATTGTGATGGTGACATTGAAATCCAACATTGCTTACTTACATGCAACTAACTGAAATGAGAAGCAAGATAATTTGCTAGTTTATTTTAAGACGGTTGAACAAATACCTTCATGGTTGCAAATTTTGTCACGTTACAACCACAAACGTAATTATTTTATTGGGATTTTATGTGATAGACCAGCACAAAGTGGCACATAATTGTGAAGTGGAGGGAAAATGATACATGGTTTTCAAATTGAAAAAAAGTGTGGCGTGCAAAAGTATCCAGCCCCCTTTACTCATACACCTAAATTAAATCAATAACCAATTGCTTTCAGAAATCGCCTAATTGGTAAATAGAGTCCACAGTTGTTCTGTGAAGGTCTCAGAGGATTGTTAGAGAACATTAGTGAAAAATGTCATCATGAAGCCTAAGGAATACACCTGACAGGTCAACTATAATGTTGTGGAGAAGTTTAAAGCAGAGTTAGGCTCTAAAAAACTATCTGAAGCTTTGAACTTCTCACAGAGCACCATAATCTGCAATGAGTATGAGTGTAATGTAGCACAACTGCAAACCTGCCAAGGCATGGCCCTGGCCATCCACCTAAACTGACAGGCCAGGCAAGGAGAGCATTGATCAGAGAAGCAGCCCTGAGGCCCATGGTAACTCTGGAGGAGCTGCAGAGATCCACAGCTCAGGTGGGATATTTTGTCACAGGACAAATATTAGTCGTGCACTCCGCAAATCAGGCCTTGGTAGAGTGGCAAGAAGAAAGCCATTGTTGAAACAAAGTCATAAGAAATCCCATTTACTGCTCGCCACAAGCCATGTGCGGGACACAGAATACATGTGGAGGAAGGTGCTCTGGTCAGATGAGACCAAAAAAGTTTTTAGCCTAAATGCAAAATGCTATGTGTGGCAGAAGACTAACACTGCACATCACCCTGAACACACCATTCCCACTGTGAAACATGGTAGCGGCAGCATCATGGTGTGGGGATGCTTTTCTTCAACAGGGACAGAATAGCTGGTCAGAGTTGATGGGAAGATGGATGGAGCCAAATGCAGGGTAATCTTACAAGAAAACCTGATAGTCTGCCCAATACTTGAGACTGGGGTGGAGGTTCACCTTCCAGCAGAACAATGACCCTGAACATACAGCCTGAGCTACAATGGAATGGTTTAGATCAAAGCATATGTGTTAGAATGCCCAGTCAACATCTAGATGTAAATCCAATGGAGCATCTATGGCAAGACTTGAAAATGCTCTCCATCCAATCTGACTGAGACTGAGCCATTTTGCAAAGAAGAATGCATGGGCAAAATATTTAGTCTGATGTGCAAAGCTGGTAGAGACATACCCCAAAAGACCTTCAGCTGCAATTGCAGTGAAAGGTGGTTCTAACAAAGTATAGACTCAGGGTCTGAATACTTTTGCATGCCACACTTTTCAGTGAATACTTTTGCATGCCATCACTCGGTGCTACAATTCAATGTGAGTTACTGTACAGTATGGGGAGGTACAGTATATGCACAGGGGAACCCTCAGGGTCATCAAGATAGTTAATGAATACCCCCAAATAAAATAGTCTTGATAAAGCCTGATGGGGTGAAAATTAACCAATCACATGTTTTATTGTGATAGTTGCTAGGCAGAGTACTCTAAACAGCAATACATACTAGTGTCTGAGCAACGCAGAGCATTCAATACACATATATAAAATATACAACATTTTACAATAAGTGAGAATAAAAACATTTGGCCACTGAAATTTTATCTACTGTACAGTACCAAGGGACAAAGACAAAAAAAGTGAGACAAAAGAGAAGAATTATGAAATGATTGATATTCACTCATTTCAGGGGAGTTATTGTAAAGTCAAGATTGCATTAGAGCTGCCGCGCACCAGGAGTTGAAGAACACAGACGCACTAATGGGCATGAATGGGCATTTCAATAGCTGCACTGCCGATTAGCCTTATTCAGATGTAGACCTGGCTGCGTGATGTAGGGCTATATCTTTACTCTATGCAATCGTCAAGCTTTTGCGCACCGGTTCTGATCGCTATAGTGGCCCAGATCACACAGACTAAAGGCGCGGCCGCTGCAAAAGCGCTGTGATACCCACACACTATGGGGATTTGTCTATGTTTCGACCAGTAAATTAACATACTCTTTAGCATATGGACAGCTTAACTGCTCCCCAGCACAGAGCATGACTCCACCCACTAAAACTCTGAAAAAATGTATTAAAGAGTTGAGTAAGGGTAGGGGAGGGGCTGAGACGGAGACCCCCATTAACCATAGAACTAGCTATTAACAATAATTAATAACATTGAATTTGATGATATTTGATTCACGGATAACGGATATGTATAAAACGTGTGGTTCTTTCAGCACATAAAATGCCGATTTTTAATTATTATTGTTGCCACTTCTTGCTTTATGACTGATAAAAAAAATAAGTTATTTTTCAGTTATACTAGTACTGCATAATGGTTTAACAAAATATGAAAATTGAACTTAGATTTCGGGGATCATGATTATTTATAGGAAATGTTAATTAATCATGTTTTGTTTAAAATGTAATACATTATTTAAGGTAAACCATGGTTTCAGCATCTTTCATTAGGCTACACTCCTGCAACTGGTCATATAGCCATGTCAAGTATATTTGTTTGTTTTGTGTTTCTTACTGGGTGAGCAGCAAGTGTATAGCCATTTAAGAAACTAAGGTCAGAACCTATAACCGCTACTAGCTTAGCCGGGTTGAGAGAGAGAGAGAGGGGGGGAGAGGGAGAGAGAGAGGGAGAGGCATACACAGAGGTGAGGCAGTGACGTCTTCATAGTGCTCCTGGTGGGTGCAGTAGCCCTGGGCAAGTCTTCAGGGCCTGGAGCTGCTGGGCCCAGAGGAGGAGCTGCCATCTCCACGCAGGGCCCCCGCTGCGGCCTGTTATCATGTCAGGCATGGCCCTGCACTGGCAACAGGGAGCAGGCAGATAGAAAGAGCACTATGCTCTGCACTGTTTTCAGAATAACAATATATTCCATCATTGGAATGTGGACCATTTTCAGTTAAGAATGATGTTCATAACATATTGTGCATTACAGTGATGTATTGTTATTTCTAATACTGACATTCAGTACTCCCAAATGAGAATTTTAACATATTTCCAGTCTAGAACTGAGACTGTAATGATGACATAGTCGAAGGTAGATATATTGACGTAATAATAATAATGCAATATGACATGCATGCATCAGCGATTATTTGGAATGATTGCATATTCCCAAATATTGGAATGTCACCATTCCAACAGTAGTGAATTATAGTATGAGTGTGCATGTCAACAAAATAACATGCCATTGATTTATCTGAAGCACAGTCTGAGTCTTCTAACAGATACTTAACAGATAAACTGGGATGAGCATGTATGAAGGTTCTAGAATGGAAGAGGCCCCTTGTCCTGAGGGCATCTGAGCCTTATAGTGCTTCCCGCCTGCGGTTAAAGTTCCTCTGGGTGTTCCTGTTGTCACGTAAGCTCACTGTCAAGCTTTGCCCAGGTCAGGAGAGAAGGAGCTTTCACCTTCACATGAGCAACGCTCAACATCAGATATTCTATTTGACAAGAAATGTCTCCTATATATCTATCTATCTATCTGTCTGTCTGTCTGTCTGTCTGTCTGTCCCGTCCCCCCATTGGCTTTTTCACTTTCTCCCATTCTTTCCTTCCCAATCACCCTTATCCCTAGCTTCCATATTTCCTTTCTTTCCTTCCTTCCTTTTAGTTTTTTTACTTACATCCATATCCTTCTCTTTCTCCCATCCATTCCTGTCTCGCACACTTTCCCTCCTCTCTCTTACTAGTACTCTGTGTCAGTACAATATACCCACATTTTCCTAGAGAGGGTTATTATGTTCAGTGGACTACATTCGGCCGATGGTTTCATACGGGTGATGAGGCCTCGGAGCTGCACATTTAAGTGCCTTGTACCCAAAGAAATCACGCCACAGTGAGTTATTTCTAGCTGGGTTAATCTTATTTCTCTGGGCACTTTGATAATGGAGAGGACTTGAATAATGAATGAGGTGTGTAATACTGTTCTTTAGAATTAAAAATGGTGCAAGCCCACATAAAGGAGGTTCTGTGAATGTGTCTTAACAGAGCCACTAGCTGGCTCATCATGCAGTATGTGATCCTTGCTCACAGAACTGTGTTGAAATATGTTTTCAGAATGGTTAAATAAGTAAAATAAAATAGGAAAAGTTTTATGTGCTGAAATATACCGTGCACGCACACACACACGTACACACGTGTATCTCTCTTCTCTCTCACTTCTTCAGTGTGCGTGTACACGTGTGCCCACAACCCTCAATAGCCACTGCATAATGCATTATTGTAGTTATATCAGACAGCTTCACCTCACATGGACTGTGATATTTGGGACTCTGGCTGTCCCAGCAGGCCTATGTTGGCCAGCATCTCATAGTTCTGGCTCAATACCTGAGAAATAACAGCAGGCAGTGTAGATTTTACAGGCCAGGAAATTTCAAAGTATGAGAACTCAGAACTAGAGCTTGTATTTGGTTTGTCTGTGGGAAAAGGTTACATTGTCTTCAACCCTTGAAATTATTCATACTTTCTGTATGCTAGTTCATTTCCATGCACGGAAAGAAAAAAGTAGCTATATCACTCCTTAATTAAAGGTGTAGTAAGTGATTATAGATAATATACTTTTTGTCAAATTCACCAAATATTTCCTGGCAGTCCACTACTTTGTTGTTCCATGCATGCTGAAAAAGTAATACGGTACTCACCCCCCGTAAATACAAAGACAAGCACTTTGCTTGTGTTTGTATTTACAGTGCAGACTGCACACAAAATAATATCCTAGCCTTCACAATGTGTTTACAATGTTAGGGGCGGGGCTTCTATGGCATTGAATGGAGGGGTGTTTTTGTTTTGATTTGAGTTGGAATAACTCTTTAAAGGTTAATAAATCTACATTATTTGTGTCTGAAAATGGCTCTAACTGCTTGACCTTAGACTATTAACAACTCCAAGAACAGGAAACATGGGGTTTGTTCTTGTAGAATAAACAAATAATCCACATTGCTTAGTTTAATAAAATAATGTGTGTGCAAGTTGATATGCTATAGCAGGGGTCTTAAACAAAGCAGTAACATGTAACTGTTGGAGAGATATTTGAAAACATGAGACTGGAATACTGTGCCAGGTTTTCTGTGCATGGGAAACAATACATCCAGAAAAGCATGCAAGTTAGGTGTCCCAGGTTTTATACTTTACAACCAGCACTAAAATACCCAATCATATTCAAGGTAAACCCAAGTTTTCTTTTATTTAGACAAACATTACCCCCCCCCCCCCCCTCATGTGTCAGTAGGCCTACAATAAGTTCGTCTTGACATGTCTTGGCATGTGATGATAATAGCTGGTGACTAATAGAGCGCAGAGATATGTGTCCTGCTTGGCGTGTTTTGCTTCTGGCCATTAATTATTGATTTCCGCTACGGCCCTTCTCACCCTTGCACATTCCCTCGCAATCCTTCTATTCGCCTACCACAGCCCCTCAGCGCGCCAGAAAGAAAGAAAGAAAGAAAGAAAGAAAGAAAGAAAGAAGAGAGAGAGAGAAGATAGAAATGTTGTACTAGTTCATTTGCATAAATGCATCATGTGCGAATTATGTAAGGTAGGCCTAAAAGTTGGTTCATAGTTCCTAACACACCTAAATTATTCCTGTCTGCATCTGCTGAATAATTGAATTGGCTTCACTCACCACATGCCGCTACGCGTTAAAGCCTTCAGCTCAATTTACCAGACAGCTAGTGTCTTATGATATCAATACGGGTATTACAAGGATCAATAATTCACATCGTTCTACTGCCGAGCCAAAATATATTTTACCTGTCACGTCTTAATCATTTGGCTTAGGGCTATAGCCCTATATAGGCTACATGTGTCAACTGCAATGTCGGCCTGATGTGATTTGATAGGCCTACATTATACAAAAAATAGCTTTTTATGAAGGCCTTATGGAGATTTATTTGAAAACAACCACTTCCTTATTTGCATTTCATGTGCCCCCTGTTATTAAATTGCATATCTATAATTAATCATCTCTCAGACTCAAACAGAATAGGTAATGAATTGTATTAGATTTCCCCATAACAGCAAACTGTTATCCTCTGGCTAAACAACCCATGGGGAGATTACTATAACATGTGTTTATCTATGGAAATCACTTAGCATTACCCTGTGCTAACTTTACTTTCATCAAAATAGATCTGAAGCAATTTTTTAATTTTTAATTCACTTTACTTTGAATAGCGGTCACAAACATACGAACGCAATCAGTTTACATTCCGCATGTTTCCTCTTAGCCTACCGTTCCTAAAATAATGGCCTAAATCATTTTTTGACAATAGCATTTTTTTTGCGAGATAATATGGAGAATATTAATTGATTGTGTTCGCATGCATGTTTTGTGACCGCTATCCAAAAGTGAATAAAAAAATAATATATAGCCTATTGCTTCCGAACTATTTAATTAAATAAAAGTTGGCCAAGGGTAATGTGATCGTGCCGACTAGGCATACTACATATATAAAGGCTACATAAGCCTATACCCTACATTCTTTTTTTAGGTATAGGCTATTATAAAAAACATAACCAGATCAAAGAGATAACCTACCAACTAGTTTCTTAAGTTAACTTAGACTATTTTAAATCGAAAAGAAAGGAAATCCCCTAGCCCATAGGCCAAGGCAGACTAATAGTCACAAAACTTCAGAGGTTGTTTTTAAATAAAAAACAGGATACTTAATAATAATAATAATAATAATAATAATAATAATAATAATAATAATAATAATATATCTTGCAATAAAAAATGAAAAATATCAACGCATATCTTCCTTCATGTAATAAAATAGTATGGTTTAAAATGTAGTTTGTCTTACCTGTGATGAAGTAAACTCTTATTTCCCTCTTGCACACTTCATCGTCTTTCCCTGGAGTCACTTGTTCCCAAACCCAAGTAGACTATATGCTCTGCTTTACCCCGTACTTCGTTTTATACCAATATATAATTAATATTGCATCGTCATTACTTAATAATTTCAAACCCCACAACACAAACCGGTGACAAAAGGGCATCCATAATTAAAAGTGAACTAATTAGAAAGGAAGGGGCTAGACTACGTCATCAAAACCAACACAGAAGCCCGGTTTCTCTGCCAATTAAATGTTTTAATCTGTGCTTTTAAATCATAGCTACTTCCTATTAGTCTACATTTCTAGTAATAATTGATGGTAATACATTTAATTTATTTATAGTAATTTATTTATAAACAATAAATTGGTAAATTCAATTCCTTCATAAACTGTTTAAAAGTATACGTCAAATTTGAAATTAATTTATATCAAAGAGAAGATATTTGGGTGACTTCTTTTCATAATATATTTTTTTACCTAGCATTGGTACTGCATTTTGGCTCCTACCTTACTTGAATTGTGCCTCTGCTCTGGCTAAATCACATATTACAGTATAAAACCAACTAGCCAATTCAGTATCATTTTATAAAATAATCAATAATTTATTTAATTTCACACATTTGATCAAGTGATAATCTAAGTAAAGAAAATTCTCAAATAGGCCTATATATGTGGGATAATATAGGCTACACATGGTCTATAATTACTTAAACATGTTCACATCAAAATACACATAACAAAATATAGCAGCAGCCATCCAACTCAATGTGTTTCATATAGGCTTTTACTTTAAATTATTTATGATAAAACTTGACACTCATTGCATACGTTTTCTGCTGTTTGCATGTCTTTGTGAACTTGCATGAAGAGAAAACACATAGTGAGGTTGTAACCCATATCAGTAAACGCACATTCAATATATTTAGGCTATTATAACCAAAACTATATATGACATATTAATAGGTGCCATGAAAATATAATTGAATATGCTGCTAAATGTGAAAACATTTCTGGATTTGATACTTGTGTACTCTTTCCCTAGCACAATCAGTATAAAGATGTGCAAAACATGACCAATATAACATAAAAATAAACAACGTCACAAAGCTTTAGCACAATAATATATGACATGTCAAATACCAATAACTGAATTGAAATGTGCAAGTGTTTACACGAAGAGTGAATGACACAAAACCAATAATATAATTTAAATATAGGCTATAACATATACATAAAGTCTTTTCGAAATAATCCCAGTCGAACGTGACAATATGTCAACAAATACCTGTGAATAGCCTATTATTAATGTTCAATTTTTTTTTCATGATGTGCGAATTAATGCACCGCAGAGTATTTCATCCGTTTCTGCTTTTGCCGCTGGTTGCAAAACCAAACCCGAACCACATTCTTTTTCAGGTCCAGTTTCTCGGCGATCGCGGCTATCTTTTCCGAAGAGGGACGAGGCTGGATGGCGAAATATGCCTCCAGAGAGCGCTTCTCCGGCGCGGCTATCGACGTGCGCTTTCGTTTCCTCTCATTCCCGTTGAAAAGGTCCGGTTTGCTGTTTTTCTCCCTGTATGCCGCCTCGGCCTCCTCGAGCCAGGCCTGCAGCACTGGCTTGAGCGCGATCATGTTATTATGGGAAAGCGTGAGGGACTCGAACCGGCAGATCGTGCTCTGGCTCAACGAACCCACGCCTGGGATCTTCAGGTTGGCCAGCGCCGAACCCACGTCCGCCTGCGTCACGCCGAGCTTGATTCTCCTCTGCTTGAACCGCTCGGCGAACGCCTCCAACTCGCGCGGGTCCGACTCCACGTCGTTGACGCACGCCATGCCGCCATGCACGGAGAGCGAGTGCGGGTGGTTCATGGTGGCCATGGCCTGATGCAGCTGCCCCATGGTCTGGAGGTGGTGGTGGGGGTGGGGGTGCTGGTGATGGTGGTTCGGCGCCGTCATCCCGGGGGGCTCCGGGGCCCCCATCCCGGCCAGAGTGGAGGAGAGGTGATCGAGCAGATCGCCGGCCTCCAGACTTTGCCCCAGGTGGTGGTGGTGGTGGTGGTGGTGGTGGGAGGAGGCGAGGGTGGATGCGAGGGTGGAGGGAACGTGGGAGACGGGCACGGTGCCGGACGAGGACGAGGCGGAGGTGCAGGGCACGCTGCTCATGGTATGGTAAGTCACGTCGGCTTTGAACGGGTGACTCTTGCCGTGGGAGACAACGCTGTCTGCCGCCGCCAGAGCCTCGGCGCGTGCCAGCAGGCTTTCATCGAACCCTCCGAATATATTGCCCTGCAGCTGGGGGCAAGAGTGCGCATAGCGGAGTCAGGGGGGAATTCTGTCAGTCAGGATCTAAACAACACCTTGAACAGCAGGAGGAGGGGAGCCCTCCGCAAAACGCGGGTCATAAAAATTAATATAAAAGCAAGAGCAATGCTCCAATAGACGTAAAGAAGAGAGAACGTGTGGACTGGCCTGTATGGGAGGGGGGACGGGACGGAGAGGGGGCGCGCGGTAAAGAAGAAGAGAGGGAAGAAAAATTTAATGAAAGAAAGAAATAGAGAGAAAGGGAGAGAGAGAGGGAGAGAGGAGGAAAGGCGAAGAGCGGCTGTAGAACAAAGTCCTGTCAGCTGTATACAGACATTTCCAGCAGCGACATCTCTACCAAAGCCCTCCACAGTATACAGACTCCCCCCACCCACCCACCCACACGCTCCACTCAACGTACCTGCGGGGCAGGCAGGCAGACTCTGCGCATGCCCTCCGAGCCTGCATGCAGACTGGGGTACTTGGGCTCGTGCAGGGTCGCGTGCATGGTGAAGTGCTGCTTTCCGTTCATGGTCATCATCCTCCTGGCGCGCCTGGCAGGCAGCAATAGTGCAGCCCTGGCATATAGCGCTGGGGAAAACAGACAACCAGCTCCTTCCGCTATGGCGACTCGCTCTACTCTCCTGCGCCAGACTGAACCTCCCGGCTTTCCTCTCCTCTTCCCCCTTCTCCCTCCCCTTCCACCTCCAATGCTGTTCATCCAAGCCCTCCCTCCCTCCCTCTCTCCAGGCCCCCACCCTACCTGCTACCCTCTGCTACTCGGTTTACAAGACAGCCTAAAGTCTTGTCCCATAGGCCTATGCAGGCTTGGCGGCCAATTCCATAGACCCACATGACGCTATATGTTATTAGAAAACACCAGTTCTAATAGCAGTAGAACATTGTTGGTGCCCTAAAACACGTGATAACGAGTAAATAAACATAAAGCACAATGTATATGTTTGTAGATTTAGATAATAGGCATATCACTTTTGTGATTAGAAAACATACTAACTAGCAATGGTATGCCAATTCTAGCCTAGCAATCCCGCGTTTAGACATAGGCCTACACATTCTAATAATATAGCCTAAAACAGTAAGCGAAATTAATAAAAAAGGGGAGGCTAAGATACTTTTCAAGTTATTCGTGCGTCCAGTCTGAGACAAGTATGCATCTCGTGTTACAATATTCAACAACGTGTTAATATGTTAGCAATTGTCTACTCTACTAAGTCTACTGTTCCGGGTTATATCATCCTATAAGCGAAAAACGAGTAGCCTATAGCATATGGCTATACGTGCATAAAAACTAAATCCAATTATCGTTGAATAACGCAGACTAAAGTGAGGATGCTATTCCGGTGTCAACTTTCAGAAACAGGCGATGTCAATTAATTTGCCGCATAATTTCAGTACCATGGACAGCTCTGCTAATTCTACTGTTCAGATATAATTCGCAAAATTTACAAACGGCAAATTAATCAAAACATTAGCCTATTTGATACCATCCAATAGAACTAAACATTGAATCAGAAATGTAGGCCTAATTTCCAAATTAGGTTTATTAGGCTAGTCTTAAACAAATGTTTATAGGTCTATGACTCAAATATAGGCCTATGGCTACAGGCTATTAATATTAGCATAGCCCTGCCTACGTTTGAGGTCATCCCAATGTATTCTTATAAACCAAATTTAAAAAGTAGAGAAGGACAGTGGATAGCTTTATTTGCATCTTTAATTTCGCTACGGTAGTTAAAACATAGGCTTATATGGCCTACACTTTTAGTTGGCTAACCAGAACGTTTGACATATGTTGAAGGCCATTTCTAACTTTTTAAACTTTGTTTTCTAATGTCTCAAACAGCGTATGTTATTTTGGATATAGTCTACACATAGGACCTATACGTCGTTGTAAACGCCCCTCCCCAGGCTAATTTACATTCTCTTATGGCTGCCGGGACGTACGTCCGAAAGAGGAGCCACTGGGTCGGAGGAGACCCGATGACACAGCGGTTCCACACGATCCTCTCCGGTTCCCCAGACCGTGAATAATTCAGTGGCGCGGTGGCAGGCATCCATTACCACGTTGGCATGTTCTTATTCATTATACAGATTAAAATGGCCCAGATCTTTTCTCACCGTGCAAACCTGTTGCAGGCTGATGCATACGCAGGTCTGGCTTATAAATGCAGGCCGGCGGTAGTGCAGACGTAGTCTTGTCATATGGCATAGTCTAAATATCTTATAGGAAGCTATTAGGCGTTGCCTATAGGCTTAGGCCTATACTATAAGCCTATGATTTGTTTTAAACCAATTGGCCTATTAGGTTATAGGCCTATAACCTAGGCTATTTAAAGTCCAGAGGGCCACAAAAAAAAGACTGTTCACAAGGATTCCATTACGCCGTAACCCATTAATCGTTGCTTTGATGTTGTCTGAATAAGGCATGAGGCCATTTTCTCACTCTCACAACAGGTTATTACTTGTTAATAACAGTATGGTTGCTCTTATTCATAATTTACTGAGCATTGTGGAATGTTGATGACATGTCAGCGCGTGGAACGCATTCCAAAGATTGCATTTGACATGTTTTATGTATTTGTTTGTGGCAAAAAATAAATAAATAAATAAATAAGTGGACAGGCAGCAATCTTCTTCTCCTCTACACACGCACATGACCCAGCTATTGTCTTCGGCAGGCCGTCCTTCACGTCTCACGCATTCACAAGCTTTCCCTGTCACCCCGGCGACAAGGGACGCGCGAAGGACAAGCCTCCGAGGCCGTTTGACATCCCCTCTCCAGGGAGAAAGCCGACAGCTCCTGAATTAAGTCAAACAGACTCTGAGTGTTTTCACTCGACTTCCCAAAGTAAGAAAAGGCCATGCATTATTTAACGATATTTGAATATGTCAGAGGGGCTAAAACCATATTAAAGTGAACCATGGACTCTTTTGGAAGAATGCAATGACTTTGCAGTCAGGAGGATTCTTAAATGGGTTGCGATATGACATTTAAAATAATAGGCTTATAGTCTACTTTAAACACTTACACCAAAAGTGTATGTTCATTTTCTATCAGGCAGTTCTACAAAGCCTTTTGATATACGGCATCACGGCTTGGAATGGTTGGTAACCTCTCTGTGCAATTTAGGTCCAAACTGGTCCGGTTGACTTTGACTGCAGGGAAAAAATAGGGGGAACGCACCATCCTTCCCTGCAGTCCACCTATGAAAAGGCTATGTTGAAACAAGCCAAGAGGATAGTAATGGACCCAACACGTTTTATATGCTGAGTTTCAGTTAATGCCGTCTGGAAGCAGGTTTAGAGTCCCTCGCTGTATAGATTAAATATATAAAAATGTATTTATCCCAATGTCGATGCAAAAATACTAGTCACTGAAGGGTCTATGTTTATGTAGATATGTTTTACTTTCTTTCCTTTTAATTTTTAATGAATTGTTGATGTCTGTTGTATGTTTGTATATTCATTATTATACTAACATTGTGTATGTGTACACGTAAAGTGTATGTCTCCTTGTACGGCTGTAACAGGGATGATGCCCAAGCAAATTGTTCCACTTGTGTAACAAAGTGACTCTTGACCTAATGTATAGACTAGTTTGAAAACCAATGGAAAACAGACTCCTAAATGGAGTCCGGGAACCATCACCTTATCGTGGTGGAGAGGTTTGTGTGTCCCTATGATCCTGAGAGCTGTGTTGTCTGGAGCCT
>JAODTR010051245.1:0-18116 GCA_025399935.1 Amblyopsis rosae
GTGTGAGTTTTCATAGAAAACATGAAATTGTCTGGGTGACCCCAAACTTTTGAACGGTAGTGTATATATATGCATTAGGCTATATAAGGTACCATATATACAGTATTTATGTTAAATGTTTGTCTTACAAATTTTGAAAGCAATGTTTAGGTCAGGTCTGATGTTTCCTTGCAGATATAATAATGATTCTCAGTCTTCCTCAGTGGAAGAAAACATTAATTTAACACTGGTATCAGTTCAGTACACTGCTGGTGATAAATTCACAAGTATTGAAAGACCAAAACCTAACATAATTCTACAGTATACATGACAGCAACAGCTGTGAATATAATAGATAGCATTAACTTGATCTTGCCCAATAGTGAGCCTGCATGAAAAGAGTTGTAAACAGTTGTTTATAACCATTTAATACTGATTTAGTGTTTACAACCTAATTAATAACATAATTGTAAATCATTAATAAGTCCTTTATAAGGGTATTCTCATTGTAATGTGGTAACTGTTATCTCTATAATATATGTATTTTATGTATAAGTCTGTTTATTTTATTTTTTTGTAAAATTATTTTTGCTTTAATGATTAATGTATTGGATTTATTTATATTTTGTATATGTTTCTGAGAAGTTACTTTTTATTTATTAAATGACCAGTGCTGAAATTGCAGACTGGAATAGTAATGGATTTGTTTTAATGAATATGTGTACAGTGTGAAAAGGCAGAGGACTAGGTCCAAAAACAGTCGATCACAATGGGCTTTCAATTATTTAAACAATTATATGTATTTGTATTCGTATAGTGTACTGCAGGGGTCGGCAACCATAGGCCCGCGTGCCATCATGGGCACGCGTTAGCTTAACCAATGGCACACTGGCAATACTTTGTTTTCTTCTATTATATAAAAAAGAAATACATATATATATAAGTAGGCTACACGCTTAATATGGTTTGATGTTTGATGTTTTATAATCCGCATGGGAAATTTACCTACATTACGTTATAACTTCCACAGACATTGCAGTTGCTCAACCTAGTTTGATTGATCCACCCACATACAGCAAACACTAGGCTCTGATTGGCTACTGTACCGTAGTAGTCGAGTACTCCGCTGGGCTGGAGCCGGAGCGGGATCAGTAGCATGTCTGCAATGGCAGGTTCGCCAGCTAAGAAAGTTAAAGTAGTAAATGTTCGGGCATTTCAGCCCTCCTGGACACAAGAATGGGGTTTTGTGTTACAGAAGGACCCTCCTGCGTGTACTTTATATCTTGAAAATGTTGTTTGCCGAACATTGAGTGTTAAAACGCCATTTTGAGACCAAGCGTGAGAAAACATTCAAGGATGGGGCAGAGAAGTAACCTGACATGCCAGATGGACAACAACAATCTCGCGGCGAAATTTAAGATATTTATGTTATTGCAAAAAAATCAGAAAATACATTGCAATCATTTAGCTAAAATTGGAACTGTAATCTGTAACCAGACAGGATAAAAAATATTTACATTTATTTCTGATGAACAAGGTTAATGATTTCAAATCAGATATTTCATAAGCATGACGTTCTTGCATTATTCTTGTTATGCTTGTTATCTTAATTCTCCCCATAAGTGAAATTTATAACTAGATATACTGTAACCCAAATTGGTGTAATTTTGGTATAGTGGATTTCTATTCAGATGTGGATGTTTTTCATGGATGGCATTTTATACATATATAATTATAATATCCTGCTTATGGGAGAATACATACATTTTTTTATGAAATGTTGCTATTCATGGTGCCTATAGCTGGAATAAAATGACAGATTCCTTATTCGATTTTGGTGTGATGTCATAATTAAATTTAGGCCTTATATTATATGGCACACTGATTAACAAGACATTTTGAAAAGGGAACTTATTGCATACAGTATCATACTTTTACGTGCCACCTAGATAATTCTGTGGCATTCTGTAAAACACGACGCAGCAGTCTAGATCGCTGCATCTGTAGAAATCCAGTAGCCTAGCTGAATTAAGGTAATACTGCTTGTGAAAACTTGTTGATTCAAGGATGTTGTGGTAGTATGACATGCAAACTGCTACACACACAAATGGGATCTTTAGCAAGCTGTATTTAACAATTAGTAAAGACAGAAAATCAAGTCAGGTAATTATGTTACATGTTATGTGTGACTGTAACATGAGGTGTCGTTTTGTGATACTTAGGTAACTACCAGCTGTCTCCGACTGTCAACATGCCACAGGACAACACGGTCATCATTGAAGACGACAGGCCACCCCTCCTTCCCCCTCACCTCTCCGACCAATCGTCTTCCAGTTCTCATGACGACATGGGCTTTACTGCGGAGATGACCCGGCTCTGGGCCAAGGATCCCCCCATTCAGAATGAGATGTTGGCAGGGTATTCCGTTTCTACGCATTTTAGATACGTTTATGTTTTTAAACGTTTACAATAATAAACTTTTATACAGGGGTTGCAGCTCAAAGTGCTCTTTAATTAAAGATATTCAAGGATGAAATGGTAATTTGAAATTATTAAGCAATTAAATTATTAATCAATATAACAAAAAGGAAAAAGAAGCAAGATATTGCATTACATTTAGTACATGATAAAAAGCCATAATGTAAGGAACAAGGTTGATTTCCTTTATCCCTCTAATTTTTATTATTACTTTGTAGTCTGAATTTGTTATCATTTCTATGTTCAGCACTTGGAGTTGCATTTGATGTAGCCTGTATGACTTGTGCTATATAAAAAAAGTTATATAAATAATCTTCAATTCTCTTTGTGATTTGTGATAGAACCTAAATCAGATTATAATACATAAAACGTAATATTGGGGCATGAATCGGGGCAACCCGGTGACCCAGTGGATAGCACTGTGGCCTCACGGGCAAGAAGGTGCCGGGTTTGAAGCCTGGTTGTCCCGGCCTCTGTGTGGAGCTTTCATGTACTCCCTGTGTCTGCGTGGGATGGGTTAAATCCAGAGGATGAATTTTGCAACATGTATGTGACAATAAACCTTTACCTTTGTTTAGTGCAAAAAAGCGGCTAGCTGCCATCGAGCCACTGGCGAACTGCTCATCAGGGTATTGTTAGAGGGCATTGTAATACAAGCGGCCCACTGGTGGCCACCATTTCACACACAGGCTTTCATAAAGTTTTCAGTTGTTCTTTTATTACATTTGCAAAAAGTCTTAGGCCTACATTAATTGCTCAAACAGTCCCGTAAAGGCTACCTCTTTGTGATTTGATCACACAATGAATGAGGATTGAATTCATGATTTGATCACACAAAATAATAAAGTGCTAAGACAATGAAGGCCTTTGTGATATTGTAAGCCAAAACAAAATGGTATATGGGGATAATTAGGCTAATATTCCAATATTAGGCTACAACTTAGTGTGTTGTAGCCATATATTGGAATATTAATTAGAGTATCTAAAATAATATTCTAGTTGTTGGAAGCAAGACAGATAATTAATATTATATTAGGCTACGACACATTTAGTAGGGCTATGTGCCCAATATTATATATATTATACCATTTTATTATATATATTACACCATTTTATATATATATATATATATATATATATATATATACACACCACTTTGTTTAAAACTGGCTTACAACTATCATATTACTTTAGAGCATTACAATTTTTACAGAGTTTTTTATATTAGCTGCAAATAAAAATCTGTAGCCTCTACTCGTATATAGTCTATTGCTCTTTCTTTCCCTCTCTTTTCCCTCTCTGTACCGAAATTTGGAACCAATTAAATTACATCTATATCTCAACATCAGTCTGCAGGCAATTGTATGCAGAATTTCTCCAGTTACAAGGCATGCAGGCAGCCTTTGTATAGCATCTTGCCCTTGTGATCAAAATGCAAATAACATGATACATCAGAAGTTCTGTCGATATTGCTATATTATCTCTTTGAAATAATAATAATCACGTCAAAAAATGCTACTGTTAGCCCTGCCCTGTTGGAAATTGCTACATTATGTGTTCAGTGTTCCCATTTCCAAGATCCCGTAAAGTTATAACGCTCACGGTATAAAAGGTTTCTTATTGTTGCATACAATGCACACATAGCTTTATGCCTACATACTCATTTGGAAATTGGCATAGGGAAATAACAAATATTCCAAAACAATCTTTTCGTTGTTAATGGTGTGAATTGGTTAACATTATATACAAATGTTAAATTACAACCTGGCAAATAACGTTAACTGAATCATATTCTAAGATCTAAGAAGTAAAATGGCAAGAAGCCTTATACATTTGCTAAAAACATGCAATAACAGTACTAGCTAGAAATCCAGATTATGGTAGCACCAATATATGTGCGCTGTCTCAAGCATGACAAAAATGACGCAATAACTGCTGAGCACATTTAAAGTATGCCGAGGAAGCACAATTCGACGGGTAGCATAAATCGTCAGAACACCGGCAAGGTGAAAAATGGCCCACACAACCCATTAATCCATATAGAAGGCACACCCATAAAAGACACACAAACGTGGCTGAATAGGAATAGTCATTAAAGGAAGGTCCTGGAATTTGATTGGGTGCAACAAAATGTTTTTTCAATTCTTTCACAGCGGTCAAAAGACCGGTGATATGTGCTTCTTGTGTTAATTGTAGTTAAAAGCCAAGCTGCAGATTCTTGAATGAGCTGAAGTCGCTCTGTGATTTAGTTTTTAGGAGGCCAATAAAAAGTGAAATACAGTAGTCAGGTTGGCTTGACATAAAGGCATGAATACGTTATCCTGCATCTTTTTGATTTATAAATAAACACTATGTTTCTAGGGTGAAATAATTATATTTTTATTACATTGTTAATGTAGGATCTGCAGTGTCGATCAGACTCTAAAATAACCCGACCAGTAACCTCAGATTGAACCCAGATGTAATCCAGATTTAATCCAGATTATTAGACATTTCTCTGTTTTAGGGCCATCATATTTAATCCATATTATTAGACAACATTTATCTTTTTTGTTTTAGGGCTGACAATCAATATTTCAGGTTTTTCTTCATTTATCTTTACCCAGGTCCAGGGGTGTGATCAGGCCTTCATCTCGCACCTGTTTTATGTGTAACCATTAAACATTGTGTCTAAATTGAGTTGTATTTTCCTTTCCCCCTTGTGGGTTATAGTTTTAGTTATGCTGTTTTGTCCTTTTGTATTCAACTCCTCTTCTGTTTCCATTCCACTCTACTCCCGTTGTGTTTTGTGAGAAACATTACAGTTATTGCTTATCCATTTATTGTATGCAAAAAGAGAGTCAGTAATAGAGTTTATAAATGTATAAACCATTTGGTGAAAAGCTGAAAATACTTCCATATACTGACTGTTACTATGTGACTATTATAGACATTCCTTAAACATTCAAACATAATTTATTATACAGTAGTATGAAATATGTTTTCTTAGTCACCTAGATCCCAGGAAAGTTTGTTGTTTTATGTGGCGTTATCAAAATACACAAGTATGGATTTGTATATGTAGTAGTAGTAGTAAGAAATAAATCCTGCTAGACTAGTCATCCCAAAGCATGCAAAGCAGCTTTGGGATGGTACGGGCTGGCAGTTTTATGACCACAATTATTTCTGTTTGAGAGCGAGAGAGACAGATACATTAATTAAATGAGTCATATTAAGATGGGTGACTTATTTGTGTGGTTGTGTAAATTCACTCTTTTCTTTTCTTCTCCTCAGCTCTGTGAGTCCAGGCGATGTTGATCCAGATGGTATGTTCCAGAGAGAGGGTTTTGGACGTCAGAGTATGTCAGAAAAACGCACCAAACAGTTTGGAGATGTGGCCCAGCTAGAAATCGTAAAGACACGCAAGTCGAAGAGCATGGACCTGGGTACACAGACGCACACACACAAAAACACACGTAATCATTTTATATTTAATTTTTGTTATACATTATCTTGATATTTTATTAATATTTTGTTATTTGTGAACATTATTTGGTCTACATTTACGTTACATACATACTGTACATTTACAGTACATATCAAATTGAAGATCTTTAAGAAGACTGCATTAAACTCTTATTAAATGTCTACCTATCTATCTATGTAAATATAATAATGTTCATGGGTGTTAAATGCAAATCCACCATCCAATTATGTCTGTCTATGACTGAGCCCATATTATCCATGCCTTCCTTTCCTTTACATTTTATTCTTTCTGTGATTAATTCATTTTAATTATTCCCCCTTTTTTAGATTTAATCAAACCATTGTTAATTTAATATGAGGGAGTCTCTGCCAGTTCAGAAGGCACATATAGACCCTGATTTTCTTCTATCATGCACCAATATAACAGTTCCTTTGGTAGAAAAGGCACTTCCACATCACTTTACACACACTAGCTGAGTTAGCATTATTGCGATTGGAAGCAGGTTAAAAGCCCAGCCAGAATAAAAATGCTTCATTTTAACACCTCAATCAGAAGAGAAAGGCCCAACCTGATTGAAAAGTCATGCTGAAGCAAAGGGGTAGTATAATCCGTTCCATGACCCGATTGAAATAATAATTCTACCATGTAAACTAGTGGTGTAACGGATCACAGTTGATCCGTGACCCGTACGGATCACCCCCCACTGATCAGCACACACATGTATTGCGGATTAATTGCATTTTTTTTACTGCTGCTGTTACATTTTAATGTAATGGTTCCCTGAATCTTTTCTCTACCATTCTTCTTTTTCCCGCCCTGCCGATACTAATACGGAAAATTAATCAGCTTGACATTCATTGTGCTCGAGTGTGCCAGTGAATGCCTGTGGTCGGCATGCCGCAACAGCACATGTGATATTGCTTTTAAACAACAGTTATACAAGCTCCATTTATTTGTAAAAAATAAAATTGACAACAGAATCGTATTATTCAAATATATTTGGCTGAGCCAACATGGGACTGAACTGTTGCCAAACAACACAAATTTTTTTTTTTTTTTTGGTCTCCAAGCTACTTTGTGTCTCTTTTTCCCCTTCTCCAGGCGACCATTTATAATTAAACTTTTTTGTGGAGATTATGTAAATATTTGAGGTGCCTGTGCCTAAATAGTGTCTGTGTGTGCGGGGCCCACAAAGCATGCTGGTGCTCTAAGTATGACATCTTTTCAGTTAGTCATAAAGAGACACTTTACATAATACATGGTTAACAAAGTTAATCGGTATGGTTAAATATAGTCTGCAGTCTGCTGAAAAACGATCCGATCCGTGGCTCAAGACCGTGATACGATCCGAACCGTGAGTTTTGTGATCCTTTGCACCACTAATGTAAACAGTTAAACCCGATAACATCCTGGTTGTGTTCTTCTGCTCATGCCATGTCTTAGACTACTGTTGTTTTGCGCGATGCCAAATTGATTGGAGACAAGGTGGTAGACTACTGCACTGCCATTGTATAAAGTCTGGACAACACTTGCTATAAAAATTGCGACACACGCAAAAATATGTGGATGGAAGATAGTATGATAACTTCGATCGCCAATAAGATCGCCGACAAACATCTACTCTCTGATTGTCTAATCACTACACATCGTCACTGACATTTTTTATAAAGTTCAATGTTGGTCAACTTTCCCAGTCGCCAAGTCGCCAGCTCTCCCCGCCGCAGAAATTAATGGTCTGTCGCTTTGTAGCTGACTGTAGTTGGCGTTGTGAGTGCAGGGTTACAATTCCGAGCCTACATAATGTGTGCATGTTTAACATCTATTCCGATTAATTGTGACGGCGATTGTAAACACCAGAACCGATTATATTACATCTCATGTAAATGGGTAAATCCAAATGTTCAATTGGAAGGATTCCATTCGTAAAGACAAAAAAGGGTCCATGTGAACCAAGTTACTGATTCAGAGGACAACTGGACCAAAAATCTATATTTGATCCCTGACAGAGATACCTGTTGTGTTTATCTTATAGTCAAACCCCTTTTTACTGTATGGAAATTAAAATATTTCCACAGCCAAATGTTTCTTTCGGTTTAAACCAGCCGAGTTGAATGTGAATGCTTTAGTTGTGACACAGCTCTTCTCTTCTTCCATCATCACAACCAATCTGCTCAGATTAATGTTCGCTGAGGGTCGCCTGTTCAGATTGCTATCCCTAAAACACACTTTTATTTTTCCCTGCCTGTCCGCATGGCATCCCTCTCTAATTGAGACATGTTGTGATGTGAGAATGTTGCATGAAGAATGTGTGTGCACTAACCAACCTGCCCTCCATTTAACAGTATCTGATGAGATTAACCTCACCCCACGCCTTGACACCAGCACAGGTAAGGAACACTGCACCGCTGTCTCTTATTATTTTGTGACTTCATATGAAAGGCTTGAAGCCAGGAAGGATAATGGTGTATACTAAACTACATCACTAAATCAATTGTTTCTTAGGAATGATCAGGTCAGTATTTGATCTCTCTTATAACTTCTGACTATCAAACAATTCTTAATTAAACTACCGTCTCAAAGGCTTTCCTGTTTACTCACCTCTGGAGTCTTTCTTCCTGCGTTATCTACACATTACGCTGTGGAAAAAAGACAGTGTATTTGTCATTCCGTGAACCAATCTTTAATGATATTGTTGCAATTGGGTAAGATGTTGTAGAGCAGGGGTTGGCAAATAGAGGCCCATGGGCCAAAACTGGCCCGCCCTTACAGATTATTTTGATACTCTGATGTTTTGTTCCACATACTTATCCTATTAAATCCACACCGAGACTATAATATGCAGTGGCGACTCCTGGTGGACGCCAAGGTAATTGCCGGTGCTCCTCAGTAATATGCCACACAAAGCTTGAGAACTCTGCCGGACCAGGTCGGTCTTTATTTCTCAAATATTTCACCAGGCACGTCGAGTTTGGGCCGGGTTTGGGATATATTTACTAACTAACATATAAATGTATGTAATTTGTAGTGCTTAATATCTTATAAGCAAATGGAGTCGTATCTCAGGTCTGTTTCAGCCGGTTGCAGTCTGGTCGCTGATCCATTGTTGTTTATTTAGAGAAAAAACGCGAAAATGTGTGCTGCTGAGGAGCTGAATATATTTAGTTATTTGTTCAAGCCGTTTTCATTAATATATAAAGTTTAAAAAGTTATAATGACCTATACAACAATATACTATTTAGGATGGAAATGTTGCATCTCTGTGCTTTGCATCTCTGTGCTTTGCTTATCGTTTCAGGGTTTCTACGGAGTAAATTATGGAATTTGTTTTAAGTAATGTCCAGGTCTGGATAAGTATGGAAAACCGAGTATAGAAAAAGATTTGGGTTTCCAGACTATCGGCCCTATTCTGTTTACTAAAATCTAAAATTCTAAATGTCAAAAATGAGTTTTTTTCATGGTGTTCGAAGAAGGCAGTCAGCACAGCCAGAATGTTTATCACTGTGTGATAACATGAGCTAAATAAAGCCCAAGGGTTAATACATGTGTTAAAATGTATACATTTGTCATTTACTTTGCACATTGCTCTAGTGCCCAGTGGCGGCGTGCTTTACACCACTGCATCCAACACTTTGCATTGCACTTGGTGATGTTGGATGCAGCTCCTCGGCCATGGAAACCCATTCCATGAAGCTCTCTACCCACTGTTCTTGAGCTAATCCGAAGGCCACACGACGTTTGGAGGTCTGTAGCTATTGACACTGCAGAAAGTTGGCGACTTCTGCGGACTGTGCGCCTCAGCATGAGCTGACCCCGCTCTTTGATTTTATGTGGTCTACCACTTTGTGGCTGAATTGCTATTGTTCCCAATCACTTCCACTTTGTTATAGTACCACTAACAGTTGACCGTGGAATATTTAGTAATGAGGACATTTCACCAATGGCACAGGTGGCAACCTATGACAGTACAACGCTTTAATTCAGTGAGTTTCTGAGAGCGACCCATTCTTTCATAAACGTTTGTTTGATTTTATACACCTATGGCCATGGAAGTGATTGGAACGCCTGAATTAAGTGATTCGGAGGTGTGTCCCAATACTTTTGGCAATATTGTGTATAATGTGGAGATATAATCTCGCCACCTAGCACTGGGTCTTCCCCGAGGCCTCATCCCAGCAGGATATGCCTGGAACGCTTCCCTAGGGACGCGCCCAGGGGGCATCCTTACCAGATGCCGGTACCAACTCAACTGGCTCCTTTCGATGCAAAGGAGCAGCTGCCCTACTAAGCTTCTCACCCTATCTCTAATGGCGACGCCAGCCACCCTTCTGAGACAACCCATTTTGGCCGCTTTGCCTTCTGGCTCAGCTCTCTGTTCGTCACAATGTAAAGTGATTGTAATATCGTTCCCGCTGCTCCGAGTCTCCGGCCAATCTCCCGCTCCAATGTCCCCTCACTCTCGAACAAGACCAAGAGGTACTTGAACTCCTTCACTTGGGGTATCCATAAATTTCCATCATAAATTAATGCAAAAAAGGCAGACTCTTGCATAAAAATTCACCAGAATGCAGGAAAGGCTAAACGTTCTGGACTTCTTATTGAAAAGCTTTTATGGTATCTTACATGTAAAGGATGACACATTTAAAATAATATACTTTTGTAATTTGTTACTACATGGTGATCACAAAGTAGTAAAGTTGTAAAAGCTTATTTTTTTATGACAATTTAAATTAATCTGGAGTATTACAATGCAAGTAATCATAACTGCTTGGACACATTTAACATTTCAACAAAAACAACACAGAAAAGTGGTCAAAGTTGTCTGCCCAACCTGCAGCAATGTCTGAGATGATTGCTATGTCCCTGTTCCACAATAGTATGGAGCAGTACTTTCTCTGGCCAGCCTTAACATATGAGACATCATTTGAATAAACACAGGGTTACATATTGACAGATATAATGAATATATCGCTCCCTCACTTGCTGATTACAATATGTGCGTGTTTTGAATTTAGGCTGGTAGTTTACAAGCTAGCATAAGTTTTTTTGTTGTAGTCTATATGACTAGGCCCCATGTCCACCTAGCGATTTCTTTTCTGGCAGGAAATCACTATGTGAACACGCTACGTGAACATGTCTTCTTGTTTCCAATACAATGTTTGAAAGAGTATGGTTGGATACTTGACTCTCGTGCTTCATTGTGACAATTACAAATACTTTGTAAGATCGAGCCGCCATTTCCTTCCCTGCGTCTATCTATTAATAAGTCTATGGTCCCTCCCAGACCCGTTCCCTCTGGGGCCGTGTGCCTGGGCATTGGCCAGCCACCAGCTCCACAACATCCAAATAAAAATAAGTTGTTTACCAATTCAGTAGGAAAAGATCCAGTTGTTAATCATTCTGAAACCCCATCTCCCTCAGTTTTCGCCATTGCTGAAAAACTTCCGTTTACAGTACATTACATTAATGTTTTAGCTTTATCTACTACAGTAGACTTTTTTTCATTCTATTCTGCTTCATACTTTTTTTATATTTGGTTTGCTGTAGATATAAAAAGTTCAATTGTATTTTTTGTTGTGTTTATCGAGATGAGTCTGGCTGCAGCATGCAGGCATATCAGATGACATGACATGCAGGCCTCTGACAAACCAAACAAAAGTCAAATACAAGCGTTTGCAAGGAAGCGGATGTAAACATTCTCTCTAGCTGTGCGCAACACCAGCTAGCTAAGCCCTGCTTTACAATATCTAATTTTCTACCGTTATAAGCGGTAAACAATTATTTATTTTAAGGAAATCTCTTGCATGTCACGTGATCTGAGAGGCCTGTCAAGCATGTGTGCAGGCAAAAGACAGTACCGTATACTCAAGGTGTTCCGTTTTCCACTTTTTCTCACGGTGTACCGTACACATGACTCGTCATGTCAAATTACGTCACGGTCCAAACTGTTATAAATACTGGTAGATAGTGTGTTTTCTCTTGCTTTCAGACAAATCTTACGTATTACATCTAACTCAAGTTTATATATTTAATTAATCTGTTCATAAGCAAATAATGTCATCAGGGAACAAATCTTCTAGTAGTAAATGAATATTAAGGAGTTGTGTAAATTCCCAACGGTAATAGAAACAACTATAATAATAATAATCTTAATTTGTATAGCACTTTTCATACAGAATTGCAGTTCAAAGTGCTTTACAGAGAGGGAATACATGCACACCTGTGCATATACAGAAAATCAACATTAATAAAAACGGTTAAAGGAATCAGAATAAAAAATAAATAAAATGAATATTCAAACAGATGCATAAGGTATTTCCCTTATGCTTTTTGTTGCTATGTCAGATTACCATTAACAACATAAAGGTTCTAAGAATGGTTAAAGGAATACAATAAAGATGCATAATATGATACTGAAATTACATACGTTAATTAAAATGGTTAAAGGTTAAAAATATATGATAAATTAAAACCTTATCCTTTTTGTTGCTGTTAAAATGTCAGCACCATGCGTATAGCACCATGCTAATCTGGTGGAGGAAGTGCATATTCCAGTAGCAGTTTAGTTATCAGTACATGTCTTTTATTAATGGTTATATCCCCTTTCACCCACTAACCTCAGTGAAGGAATTATCAAGACTCCCTCATACAAATACGAAGGTGCTGTATAGCCTCAGATATACAGACCCTGCATGTATATTCACCGATCAACTACAGACTATTAGAATATGCTTGTTTGGTGGAATTGATAAACAAACAACGGGACAATATTGACGAACTATACATAATCCGTCTCTGATAACTGTCCCAAACACAGGGCTGTTGTACTCGAGTCCGGTCTCGGACTCAATACACTTTTTCTATATCTCGGTCTTGTCTTGGACTCGTTGGTATTTGGACTCGGACTTGTCCCGGACTCGGCCATTGGACTCGACCGAGTCCAGTCATTGAGTTTAGTCCATATCGATTTTTTGTCCTGCATAGATAATTACTCACCTCTGTTATTAAAAGTGTAAGAGTATTTCTGTTACGGAGAAGGGAGTTGAGAAACATTGCCTGCCTACACCGCATTACAGTTGTAATGTCCAGGGATGCGCCAAAGTGCGCCGCATCTCTTTGCCGTGTTTGCCTTGCCGATGTGTGGTTTTGCCGGTGGTGGACCTGTTTTCCCAGCACCCCACACCTACACTTGCAATTGCAATCAGCCGTGTGGGTGTGAGGGCATATAGACTGGTGACTCCCTGTAGTGTTTGTGGGATATTGTTTGCATTCGTGAAGCAGTTTGTGCTGCTTTGTTACGTGACTGTACACACCTTTGGTTTATGTTAGCTTAGTTGTTTGTGCGCTGTTTCTGTTACGTGACTGTACACACGGTTTTGTTTCCGTTAGTGTGCTTTTATTTTCCGTGAGTACACACTGTGCTTTGTTTATATTAAACGCCGAGCAGTGGCTCATTGGCCTTCCCTGCTTCTGTGTTTGTTCGTCTGCACTCACCTCTCCATCACAGCGTTATCCTACTATTACAGCGCTTAAAAACACACGTTGAACAGAAAGGGTAAGAATGGATTGGGGAAAAAAGTGCTGCAGTTAAATATTAAATTTTAATCTACATAAATATTAGCCCATTTAAATTCTTGCATTATTGCCGTGTTTGTTTCAACTAACATTCGGCTCCACTGTCGGCTCATCTGAGCTCTGTTTCACGTTGTTTTCCCTCATTCGGTGGATATCGACTTGAAAATAATCTCAGAAAATGTAGGTTATAGGTCTGAACAAATCTCTGTATATAAAAGTCTCACTTAACACAGAGCATAGATTACAGTAAATATTAGTCAAATATTCAATTTAAATACATTCATAATAATTTACAATAGTTTATGATAGATACTAGCCCATTTCCCTAAACTATTCTAGGATAGCCTACATAGAAATGCCATACTCTGAGAAAAACAATGTAATACAGACTGTGATTGTAAGAAGGTCACTATTCCTATATTACATCTTATTGTCAAATTATAGGCTACATGCATGATACACTAACCTTTTTAAAAATAAGTAGCCTAGTCTATTATTGACAGCACTTAATGTAGAGCCCTGTTTGAATTAGAGTCTCATTTGGACTCGGAATTGACTTGGACTCGAATGTCTTTGGACTCTGGCTTGACTTGGACTCGAATGTCCTGCTCTTGAACTGGTCTTGGACTCAACAAAGGTGGTCTTGACTACAGCCCTGTCCTAACGGGCCTGCCACAGGTCTTCCACACTGCAACAACACCTGTACAGCGACCGGGCCTCCCTGAGGATTTTATTGTTAGCAACATAAGGGTTATAAGAATGGCTAAAAGAATACAATAAAAATACATAATATGATACTGAAATTACATAACAAATAAAATAAGAAATAAAATAAGATAACAGCAGATTAAGATAGACAACAGACGTGCACCATTTTCTGTAGCAGTTTAGCAGTGAAGTTACAAGATAACTTAAAGCTAATTTGAATAGATGAGATTAACTTTGTTTTTTGGAAGATGTTTACTGAGCCGGATTCCCTGATAGCTATAGGTAGTGTGTTGCATAGCTTGAGGGCATAGGTAATAAAGGCTGCATACGCTGTTCTGCATCTTTTTTATTTAAAATGTTGTAAAATGTTTGAACTTTAGCTATATTTCTAAGAAATTTTCACAACCCTGTTGATGTGGGACTTAAATCTTAGATCTGAGTCCAACACAGATATGAGGTCATTCATAGCTAAATTCAGTAATAGCCTATTCATGCTGGCAGAAAATTATCTGCTCTGTGCTGTAGTGTCATATAAGAGCTTTATGCTGAAATATAACAGCTTTATGCTGAAACAACACTTTGTAATTCTAGTCATCATACACACAATTCCAATTCCAATTGTTGATTACAGCTTAGAGAATCCGTGTCTGTGAGCTGTGAGCGATATCATTGTAATTAAAGGAGATAATATTAATATAAAGCATCAGTGGCGGCTGGTCCTTTCAGAAACAGGGGAAGCACAAATACTGTACGTAGGCTACATCATGGCTGAAATGATTGCTATTGGATTAAATCACTGGTGGGCATGAACAATAAGAATTTCCTTAAGTAGCCTTTGGCCTAATCAACTGACCTCTCTCTAATTAATCTGTTAAACAACAATGCTAGTTATAATCATAAAACACGAACAAAGCAAGCCTAATTACCAAACAAACTGAGAACTCTATAAATAGACTGCAAAAAAGTATACGACATACAAACACTGTCTCAGTACTGTATCGAGCACTCTCTGATTTCCTGTATACGAACGTAGCAGAACGTCTTTCTATCAATGATTGGCTGTTTATTATAAATCTCCCAAGAATCAAACAGAAGCTCAGCTTGAAGGTGGGACAAAATTGCATTGAAGAAATCCTACTGTTTATTAAATGCTGAGATGTTTTCCTTCGGGAAATTGTAGGGACATCCATACAAGAACCATACAATGGGTATCACAGTGGCACAATAGGCTTTATCACTACATTTAAATGTGAATGTCTTACTTTACTACCCGTTCCATCCAGGTTCGTCTACCAGGGATGTCGGACCGTCTCTCGGCCTAAAGAAGTCCAGCTCTCTAGAGAGCCTCCAAACTGCTATTGCCGAAGTTACACTAAACGGGGATCTCCCCTTCCACAGACCCCGCCCCCGAATAATCAGGGGACGGGGCTGCAACGAGAGCTTCCGGGCAGCTATAGACAAGTCCTACGACTGTCCAGCAACTGCAGATGATGATGATGAGGGGATGGACACATGTAAGGAACCACAGATTTACAGTGACGGGGAGACAGTCCTGTAACAGTGGCATTGAATTGTAGATATATTAAATGACACAATATTACATTATGGTGATGGTTATTGAAGGAGGAATGATGTATGCTTTTACTAAAGTCTTGCTTGGATCGTGTGCATGAGATGTGCACGTTGACTAACACTACAATTATATTTACTTTGCTTGTGGCAGCGACATCTCACTGATTGGGTGCGTAAACTAACCTCTACAGTATGCCAATATCAGGAGGTGTGAGTTTAAATTCCATGCTCATAAAACAGGAGATGGTATTATCTCTCCTTGACAGACCAGCTTCCTGTCATGAAGTAGACAGATAATGTCTCTACATGTACATCTCTAACCAATTGGTTTTTAACACTGATGTTAGCCAAGACATGCAGTGGAAAATAAGACTTTGCTGAATTTTTATATTGTGAATGTCAGAAAACAAATCCTGAAAATAATTCTAGATATTTGACATTATCCTTCTATGAGTAAGACACATTTGTGCTGTGTCTTACTGTATATTATAGCTCATCATAACTCAAGAAGGCCTTTTTTTTATATCAGTCAAACTGAACTAAAGGTTGTTGGTTGAACTGATGGTAATGTTTTGCACCTTAGACTCATATATTGGCCAATATTAGAAACACCTCTCTAGTTTGACCTAGTTTGTATCATACGCCTCTCTCCTCACACTGAACATAGTGGGTTTTCCACTATTTAGAATTTTGTGAAAACTCTTGCTAGTTCTGATAAAATCTGGATTTTCATGAGCATTCAAACATTGAAACCAGTCTAGTATCTCAAACATGGCTGCTGTGAACCAATTAATGTTAAAATGCATGGTGGTGAATGCATCAATTAATATTTAATTAATTAATACTTATTCATTTACATGTATGTATGTATGTATGTATGTATGTACATGTAAATAAATTCTTATTATGACAGTCATTACAGGTATTCAGAACACTGTACAGGCTCCGACCGTATGCAAGCTATATACTGTGTGTGTATGTACAGTATGTATATACAGTGTGTGCAGTGGGGTAGCGCTCGACGGTGCAACTGCACCAGGGCCCGAGACGCTTGGGGGCCCGGTGAGCCCAGCCCAGAACTGCATAATACAGACCACCGTAGCTCACAAGAACAATGCGTCTTTCAAAATGTAATTAATGATCGCTTCATCATGACCAACTAATATGAAACATGATCCCACTCATGGTTTTACCAAAATTATATTTTATTTTACAAATACATAATTCTTAATGATATCTGAGTGTAATTATTACAATATATAAAATTATTTTACTTAATATTATGCTTTTCAATAGTTTCAATACTTACCACGTTAAGGTAATGAAATGCATATTTATTTAAAGCATTGTTTTTTCTATAGTTACCCGAACTCCAGTTCTATGAATTCTATGAATGAAGCGCTGACGCTGCTACTAAGCTACCCAACGCCAGTAGCTAATGCTATACGGCGTAACTCCGGCCACACTAGTTCAAATGGAAGAGTTCTGATTATTTGATCACATTTGTTACAAGATGTTCTGTGAAGCACCTGGTTCAGTCAACAGGAAGACAATTATAGACTTTCGTTTCTGGTGTTTGAAAGGGAACTTACAGAGACCATGTGGAGTCGAATTGACTAAAGCAGCTAGTTCTTAATAAGTCAACTTGTATAGGTAGGCTGTCCCAATTGCATATTATTACCATCTGTAATCTTTCTGTGTAGATTTTTGCCTATTGTTGTTCATCTGTTAGGCTAACTAATATTTCTTTGAAACCATGATCTGGTCTGCCGTTGAGCCTTTTCATAGGTGGCCCTTAAATTTGTTTTGCACTTGGGCCCGTCGTGATTACGCTACGCTTTTGTGTATGTGTGTATATATATATATATATATATATATATATATATACATTTTGTGTGTATATATATATATGAATATATGTGTACAGCATGTATATATATATATATGTATCAAGGTTGTAATGGTAAACGAAAACTAACAAAATAACAAAAACTAAGTGGGGAAAAAAACATAGTTGTTAACTGAAAAATAAAAACTAGGCATTACAGAAAAACGATAACTAACTAAAACTGTAATTGTCTGGTTGCAAAACTAACTGTCACGGTTTGCGGCCGCTTCGGCAGCAACCAGCGCCTGGCCGACTGCTTTTAAGACGCCCTTGGGAAACTTTGAATACCTGGTGATGCCGTTCGGCCTCACCAACGCCCCAGCGGTGTTTCAATACCTGGTCAACAATGTGTTGAGGGACATGTTACACCGATTCGTGGTGGTCTACCTGGACGATATCCTCGTCTTCTCCCGAGACCCCACCGAACACCTCCAGCACGTCCGACAGGTGTTG
>JAODTR010051256.1:0-18115 GCA_025399935.1 Amblyopsis rosae
CCCCCCGTATTTCAGATGTTGGTAGCCTGCTTTTTTTCCCCTGCCTAGCCAGACTTATATCTCACAGCACGTCCCTGATATATGTTGATGTAACTAAGATTTGCTGGAGAGAAATATTTTTATTAAATTTGTGTTCTAATTCTGGCGCATAACAAGACATGGCACTTCCGCATTTTGGGGCTCCGCATAAATCGCATGCGCATTCAACGCACAGAGGTCCGGACGGCCAACAGACCAGCGCAGAAGCATAAGGTACGCCTGTAGCTGACGCCGTAGGCTACACGCTAGGTGTGACGCAGAAGCATGAATGAACCTTTAGGAACAGTCAACAAATGACTGAATCATACTAATTTGAATAATAATTAACAACAAAGAACAAATGACTAAGTACCGGTTTAGGCACCGTTTAGGAACCGGAACAGTTTAAAAAGTATTGATTTAGCACCGGAATCGGAAAAAAAAATAAATAAATAAACGATACCCAACACGAAATGCATCGCAAACTGAGACAAATCACAGCCAGCTATTCCGCAAACATATCCTCACCAAATAAAGACTCAGCAGAGGTGGTTCTAAATGCTGTTCTGTAATTCATTAGTAAAAAAAGTTTTTTAAATGGTTTAATTCCAGGCAGAGCAAAGGCAGTTGTACATTGTTGAGTTCTGAATTGTTTTCTTGTTGTGCGTGACATTACAGGAGGGGAACAAAACAACCAGATATAACCCAGAGTGATGACACACATGTACCCCACCCACCACCCCAATACCAACCATGTCTCACACACACTTCTTCACTAGACAGCCAGCTTGTCCTCTGTTAACCCTGACAAATGCTGCAGAAGGATCAACTGCGCACGTGTGCGTCCACGTGTCCAACAGTGGCCGTGCCAAGGAACGTGGACCGTGTTTTTTTTTTTTTTTTTTTTTTTTTAAATGGCCACTGCAAGCAAATCCAAACTTTTCCAATTCTGAATTAAGTTAGTAACAAATATAACAAAATTAGAATAAAAGCAATTCCAAAGCATTCCTTCTAAACCGTTCTTAACACTGCCAAGCCCTAGCTAACTGGTTGTCCTTGCTATATTATCTGATGGTTTTCACTCACACACCCTTGGTAGTACGTTCCTGGGACAAATACTCCCAAAGCAGAGGAAAGGGTAGTGCCAACCGTTGGACCACAGCCCTGTTAAACCCTGTTGCCCGGGAAACTGCATCTTCCTCCTGAAATCCGAGAAGCCTGCGCCACTCACACGCGCCGAGACATTCTGTTCCTACTATACCGACCAGCTGCTGACTCCAAAACATGCCGCCTTATGATAGTACAGCCCCTTAACACGCACACACCCACTTGCTCTTGAAGAGATACGTGCTATACAGATAAATACACACCAAAAGAAAGGTTTAGAAAGGCTCCTGATAAGAGGGGCACGGCATGGGAACTTCTTGCCCTCAACACAAAAAATAACATGGTCTCCCTTTCCACTGACAGAGTTAGAAACCATAAAAAGCAGAAGTGAAGTTGATGACATGACTGTTGTAGGTGTATGATAGCTTTCCTGATTCAGCAAAACAAAAACTCCCATCACATAATGAACAGACCAGCATTTGGACATAACCTCTCAGATAAACTAAAAGCAAATGCTAAAATGTCATATTAAGCAAAGTGGTTTAATGTGTGAACTTGTTTACATCATCATCATTATTAACTTGTGTTTGAATGTGATTGTGAACTGCTACTGGACTGGGCAAAGTGAATGATCACATACCATGTCCATGATACCAGCGCTAGGCATGGATTATCATCATTACATTATATATGTGGCACTGTGGGTTACTTTCTGCTGTCACATATTTCATAATACCTCACACACTCACCGATTCATCCATTCACCAATAGTGAGCAACAGGATTGCACCTTGCATTTACAGTACCTCAGGCATTAAAGGTGGAGTCAGCGACTGTAAAATAATTTTGCCATTAACCCAATATCTGAACATCTACTAACCCGTGCGGCTGGAAAAAAATCCATATATTCGAATATAAGGCGGTGGAGTGCGGCAGTACCACACCTCATCATATCAACCATGGCAATGCATGCCCAACTTGGGGGGGGGGGGGGGCGGAGCATCCAATGTCACTTAAGGGAGAGGTGTTTTTGTTTTGATAGAGTTCAAATAACAGGATAGCTTACTCCACCATTAACTAAACACATGTTCTCAGTGTGTGTGTGTGTGTGTGTGTGTGTGTGTGCGCGCGCGCGTAAACATGCTCTCACGGTGTGTGTGGGTGTGGAATTAATCTTGTCCTAGAGCATCCTGCTGTGTTTGTCCCTTCTCAAATCCCCCAAACAAAGACGATCGTTCCACACCCAAAACAAAACCTTACCAGACTGGATGTCTCGAAGGATAGATGCATAAAGGTCAGTGTGCAAGCTAAAACTTCCTTATACAGCATAGATGATGGCAACATGCACTCTCTAACCTCATACTGTAAGCGCCAGCCCCAAGCTCCTGCCCAATGCCAGACAGGCTGGCATCGAAGTCGTGTACCAGTCCCGACTCAATGGTCGCATCATCCATCTTCAGCACCCAGGCCATGGCTCCCAACTCCTTGTCCTCCGCTTCTACTCGCAGCGCTGCCAGTTTACTTCGGGGCGATAGAACCGCTAATGAGCAAATTAGCTGCCTGCTAAGATGGACTGGATGTGGAGAAACAAAACTTATGCTGCAAACCAGCTAACTGGTCCCTTGTAAATCGGACAGGCGAACCAATAACATCCCTCATAACCTCGACGCATTGCCATATCTTCACTCGAGATATCGGTGCAGATGTTTACAAAATGTCCACAGCATGCAAGCTGCGTGAAATATAATGTTATGGTAAGTCAACTCTACTTGCACGCATTAATTGTGAGACGAGCTGATTGTCGCCATGCTAGCAAACAGCTACGGTAGCTAGCTAGCTGTACACAAAGCGAGCAAGGAAGCTTAAATTAATTTAGCGGGGCATTTGTGATGAAACACAGACAGCCATGAAGCAGGAAAAAAAAGCAAAACCAGAGGGCAAAAATGTTTATGGTGTGAGTCCGCCGCGCATCCCACGTATAGTATCCACAGCTGTTGCTAACTAGCATTAGCAAACTTCACTTGCTTAGAATCATCTGTGGTAAGATGTGTCCTACGAGGAGCTGTTCTCCTGCGCTTCCTGTACAAAACGAAACCGCACTTCTCTTTTCATCGCGGGGCTCGAAGTACCGCTACGACTCTCCACCCGTTGAATGAGACCCTTTAACAAACCCAAGCGCAGTGTTTGACACAAAATCAAGCCACATCAACATGGCTCCCATACTATTTGTCCCTGTAAAGCCTTCCTTCCTACACCACCACTCGCAGTCAGGATGCCAGGGGTGGCGCGAAGCCAATCAGAGCCACTGTCGGGCCCAGCGCATTTTCGTAACCAATGAGAAAACGCCGTCATTTTGTCCATACTCCATGTTGCTGCTATAATAATAACGAATTGCCATTACAGCTTCCGATGAATAGTGTGCAAAACAAAAATACATATTGTATAAACTTGCGGAGTTGTGCATATCACCAATGCCTACCCTTTATTAACTGAGGCCTCTTATGCACATTATAGTCTTAATTGGTCGGGTTCCAAATAGCCACAGGAAACTTTCTAACAACCCAATATGATAGACATTAACGTACAGTATTATAAATCAAACGTTCTCGTCCACTTTAAAGCTACACACTATATTTATTTGATGACATGTACGCGAGGATCATACCGTCTAAAGCTGCTGCAGCTTGGTGGGAAATTTTCGGTGTATGACTGCCAGAACAGCATATTAGTGGTGTCGTTCACTCCGGGTCCATAAAAACAAACAGGGAGCAGTAGCGTTCCAAGTGTTGGTTATTCGTGTGCTAGCCCTGGCGTATACATAACGGACTCCTGAAGAAAGCTGAGTTGTTTTGCCCAAGTTGACCAAGTAAGCCATATTCCTTGTCTCTGGTGAATAATTACCCGCAGTCAACCCTGGGTTGTTGCACAGTGGGCGTCTGTAACGGGGGGCCGGCGCCGGGGGAAATAGAATTAGGGCATGTTAACTATTCATGGCCAAGGAGGCTTATCAATTACTCGTATGCATTCTTAGTTATCGTCTGTTTATGCCAGAACTGTGTGACCATTTCACAACAACGAGGAACAGATCTACCTGCCTGGTCTCCAGCTGGTCTGAGCGGGTGAGACAGGCACAGGGGTTGGGTGACTGATACCTCAGAACTGCTTGCAGCTGCAGCTAAATTTACAACCAAAGAAACGGATCCAAACATGACAGACCTATAGCACCAGCATGGGTTTACCTATAGCCTATGTAGCAACCCATGCTGCCTATTACATAAGACAAGTTGCAGCTATAACAGATCAATAGTATCCACCAGACACTGAAAAGTTTGATACTCAAGCATTCATACTTTTTTTTGTCCTCTTATTCACTTTTCCACCGCACACATCATTTTGAGGCTCGGTTAAATTTATAAACCACATCAATTGTGTTCTGACACTTTAACTTAATATCACCTAGCCAGAGACATAATATTTAGAGAGAAAAATACAGACAAGCAGAATGTATCATGGTCTGTACAAGTTCTTTATTTTTGTATTTAATTGTAAGCACAGCTTTGTAAATGCACGAAGGAAACGACAGTGAAAACTAGCATGTTACTCACAAGAAGAGGGAAAGTTTGAGACGACGGCAAGAGAAGAGAAAGGGTGACATGACATTTCCTCAGATATGTAAATAATACATTTCTACAAGTTTCCTCAGCAGGGATAATTTAATTTGTGAGAGACTACGCACGCGCGGGGCAGGGGGGCTGGTTAAAATCAAAAGGAGGATGGGCGCAAGTGCGTGTGTGCACCCCTCAGGGTACCCTCCTAAATGGTAGTTACTGGAAACGTCATTTTTATATCATATAGATGCATATCCGCTATGTGATGATGATAATAATAATAAGCCATGTCTTGACAAACCTCACGTGGTAGGGGCAGCACCTAGCCATTATCCTCCCCCACCTTACCTAGAAGTGGACTGATCCAAGACCAGCTGCAGGCAGTGGACAACAATATATGAAAGAGGTGGACTTTTGTGAAAGTGCATTTCAAATCCCTCTTGATGCCATTTTGGAGTAAAAAGTCCACTTTTAAAATGTATCTCATGCACAGCCAACAACATAAGCCTATGCCTCTGAGACTCTGCCTATGTAACTGCCATGAGCGGGCGTGACTTGTTGAGCGTTAATGCTGTTCTTGGATTGCATCGTACCGTGGGCTCTTCCACTCCTTTAGATTGAGCGTGAGTGCGTGTATTTATTTATTTGTACGCACACGCACACACACACTTACTTTAAAAACATTCAAACTTCACTGCCCAAAGCACATCCTCAATATGACCCATTGCATTGTATACACACACACACACACTCTGTGTACCTGACCTTAGCTAATCACTGCTGAATAATGAACACGAGTCATTCTACCTACCCGTTGCCGTGGAGATGGTGGTGAGACAGCGGAGTGGACTGTGGTGTTTAAAGGAGAGGGCGGAGCTTAATATTTTAAATGGCTCATCCTTAAACAGGATGAAGAGTGTGTGTGTGTTGGGGGGGGGTCATTGATGGTTAGTGGAGGTTAGTCAGTGCCCTCAGACAGGAGACATACAAAGACAGTGGCAACCAGATCTTCAGAACACTCCAGAGTAGGTAAGTGCGTGTGTGTGTGTGTGTGTGTGAGAGTGTGTGTGTAGTCTGTACCACCAACTCCTGTCTGTATGTAGGAAGGATTTTGGCTGAGCACAATTGTTTAATGGCGCGTGTTTCGATTCTACTTAATGTGGGTCATTATGCACGCACAAGTGTATGCAAATTTGGTTCGGTGGGCATAGGCTGCAGTTCTACGGTTGGCCTTTCGGGGGCGCTGTCTCTCCTATAGGCCCTCAGTTGGGGGCTCGCTTCCAGTGGAGCCAGACTGGGCACGCTTGATGTACAGATTCAACAGCTTCAGCTGCAGAAAACCAGAGAGAAAAGAATGAATGACGCAACAAATACCTCAACCTGCTTCAGGAACATGTTCCCTGAGTTGAGTAGCCGATATTTGGTTTTCTTCCACGTGTATGGACGTAAACTGGGAGTCACCTTGCTGCTGGAGAGCTGACTGAGATGTGGTTTAAGGTCCTCCCCGATGACTGCATAGATGGCCACCAAACAGAAGACGCAGGCTTTCCTGACGCTGCTCTCAGAGTTGTCATAACCCTGCCGGCCAGACAAACATGTCATGTAGAACAATAGTTGACCCTACTTTAACTGCCATCAACAAAAAATGTAGAACAAGCATGAATAAAACACATCTTAATATCTCAAAAAGTAGATTAGAATTTAGACCTATTAGGCCTAGGCGTGTATTTAAATTTCACCTAGTATATTGTACCGGCCCACTTTTAAAAGTGAGACGTTAGGATACGTAGCACTAATTAGTAGAGATGCACCGATCAATCGGCTGGTGACTGATCAATCGGCCGGTCTGTGTAAACACAGCCGCTTATGTTAGCGACCGCGTAGGCGTGTGTTTACACAGTTACGGCGCCGCATGCATGCGCTGCAAAGACGTTCATGTTCACTCGCCCTTTTAATCTCGAGACTGTAGCTAGTTGTCATGGTAGCCTACCGACACACGTCTGCATGGTGTGTACATTTATACGCGTGTCCAAGGAAGACCTCAAGACGTAGGTACTTTAAGTTGCTGTGGTTTTACATTACGCAGACACTTTGAGCATCAACATCTGGGGATACAGAGCCAAATCAATTTGCATAGTAGCCTATTGTTCATCTCACTGAAACGAGTAAATTACGTGGCTTATCAATCTGTTGTACGGGCACCTCGGAAATCAGACTTCACAGCCAGTCTTTACCGTACCGCGACAGTTGTCACGTGATCTCTTTGGTTTGATGGGACACTATGCTAACACTGTCTTGTTTGTTGTGTATTGTGTTTTATTTCATACATTAATTCATTGCTACTTGCATTGTTGTGTACAGCACTTTGCTCAGCATTGACTGCTTAATGTGCTTCATGAATACACTGACTCGTATGCTGTGTAGAGTAGGACCCGTAGCGACAGTTCTATTACACACACGTGGCTCGAAGATGAAAAGGTTCCCGTGTTAGGGCAGTTAAACCATCTCTCTCTGCCTCCCTGCTTGACTCCTTAACACCTGTTAAACGGACGCTGTCTTGTACAAGTGTAAAAACAGGACACACAAGCGTTGACGGTTAAGGGGCCGTCAACAAATTACTATGATGAACGGCGAGCGCTGGTGTCTCAGGGACCATAAAACGTGAATACATTTTAAACTAAATATATCTGCATCTAAATGACAGAGCTGTAAAATAAATACTTAAAACTCTATGAAAATCGGAACCGGCAAAAATCGGAACAGGCAGGTCAGGCTTGACAAAAACCGCTAATCGGAATCGCCCAGGAAAAACGCAATCGGTGCATCCCTGCTAATGAGTGAACCAACAGAAGCACGTTTATGAAATCTGCACTGTGCCCCCCTCAGCCAATCGGCACCAAGGCAGCCATACCGACGGTGGTGCCCGTGGCGTGCGTGTACCTGTATGAGGCCCGGCACCACCTCGGGGAGCATGGCGGCCAGGCCGTCGTGGGGAACCCTCTCGATGACCTTGGTCTGCATCTTGATGGCTGCCAGGTTGATGGGGTAGTCCGCAGACTGGATGATGGGACACAGCACCTTCACACACTGGTCCGGGCTGATGGACAGAGCCAACATGGCCGCCGTCTCCTCGGCCGCTCGTACCACCTGCGCACGCGCGCACACACACACACACACACAGCTCTTTATCAACGCTGTTTCACAACGCGCATGTGTGTTGTTTTTGGCAGAGCCGCCAGAGTCGCCGTACCTCCTTGTGGGGGTCTTTGTGTGCCTCCAAGGCCTTCATGATGGTGAGCTCGGCGTAGTTCTTAAACCTCCAGGGCTGCTTGCTGAGGATCTCTCTGAGCACGCGCAGGGCCAACGCACGGATCACATGCTGCACCACAAACGACAGAGGAGGGGCGAGGGAGGGAGAGAGAGTGTGAGAGAGGTCAGCAGTTGTTTATTAAAAAAAGGGGTGAGACAATGCTACTAGTTACACACCACCCACAGCTCCTGCATTGACTATTCTAACAGCACAGCTGGTAGTCTCTGGGAGGGGTTGAAGGTGGTAGACCGCAGCGTGACACTGTTTAGGCGCGCGTGCGTGCGTGTGTGAGCGTACCTCCCGGTCGCCCATGGTCTCCAGCAGCAGCAGCAGGATGGTCTTGAAGTGCTCGTCCCACACCTGCAGGGTGTTCTCGCGGATCAGCTTCAGCAACTCGTACAGCGCCGCCTTCCTCTCCTCCACGCGCTCGTTGTGATTGGACAGCTCCTTGAGCAGCTCGGCCACACGCTCCGATTGGTCCAGGCTGCTGTCTGCTTAAATCATGTACAGTGTAAATGGTTTTCACAGTATAATAATAATAATTATTATTATTCAATGAATACACATTTTGATCCAAGGTGTGCGCATGAATGACGCGTGTGAGCGTACGTGCCCACGGACCGTCAGTGTGCGGCTCCGAGTCGTCCAAGCTGCTGTCTTTGAGGCTGTGTTTGAAAGGAGAGTCGGAGAAGTGGTCCCGGGCTCCTCGGGGGCTGCTGGTGAGCAGGGGAGTGTTGAGGAGGGACGTCTTGTTGTCCAGAGCTGTGCGGCCGCCATCCACTGAGTCGGCAGCTTTGCCCTCGGTCCGGCTGCCCCCCTGGGAAGACCAGCCCAGAGGTTAGCAGGATCTTGATGTTAGCCACTGTGTGGTAACCATATTGTGTGTTAACAACGCCTTAAACTGTACAGCCATTAGCTCAACTGGACAGCCATTAGCTCAACTGGACAGCCATTAGATAAACTGCACCGCCATTAGCTCAAATGAACAGCCATTAACCAAAAGGTCACTCGTTTCACCTGCTTCTTCCCGGCTACCAAGGTGTTCCTGAGGACACCTGACCTTAACCACTCCCCGTGTGTGCGCGCGCATTAGAAATGTAGCATTTAACATTACAGGAAGGGAAATCAAAACCATAGGCATGACCTTACCAATATGTTTAAATTCTACATATAACAAATATACATACATTCAAATTTCTACAAATGACATAAACCCTGTCCTCTATTTAATAACAACACATGAAAACATGTATCTTTGCTATCAGTAGCCTGTAAACAGCCCCTAGGTGGGAGAGGCGAGACCTGGCGTACCACCAGTGATTCGCTGGGCAAGGAGGAGAGGAGGGGTATGAGGTGCTCCCGTTTCTGTTTATAATTACGCTCACACCGCTGAATTAACCTTGTCTGATTGGGAACTCGATGAGTCAGGTGCGCTGTGATTGGAGGGCCGTGCGCGCGTGAGCCGGCTAGATTTCATAACTCACCTCAGTGCGAAAATGTCAAAAGGCAGTCGTCCCCTTGCTGTGGGACATACCATGTCCTTATAAGGGGTGTTGGGGGGGGGGGGCTCACAGAGACATAATGTGCACTTGCAAGTTCCCACATTAAGGAGGGATTGCAAGGACGGATCAGGTGGCAGGGTCGGGCAGGGTCGCGGGTGTGTGTGCACAGCTTGCGTCCCTATGAAGCAATCCCACTACCTATCCATCTAAGCTGTCACAACCATGTAGCGTGGGCGACAGTGGCGCAGTGGGTAGAGCGGGTTCCATCCCGGCTAACTCCTCACCAAGTGTCGAGGTGTCCTTGGGCAAGGCATCTAACCCTAACTGCTCCCGGTGGTTGGTCGCACCTTGCGTGGCAGCAATCGCCATCGGTGTAAGTGTGTGTGAATGGGTGAATGTGAGGCTATACTGTACAGCGCAATGTTAGAAAAGCGCTATATCAATGCAGTCCGTTTATCAATTCAATTGGCCATGTATACAATAACAATGGACCCTCCTTCACAAATCCAACTCTGCCAATGGCAGCGTTGGAGAACAGGTACAAAGCGTGCGACACATAATTACGCTGCTGGGCCCACCTCCTCGTCCTCCCTCCGTCTCATTGGTTCATTCATGTCCTCCTGACTGCGGAAGCTGAAGTTCTGGATGGCCTCGGTCACACCTTTCAGAGAGCTGTAGATGTCCTCCGAGTTCATGTTCTCTGTGTCGTAGTCAAACGCACTGCACGCGCACACACACACACACACACACACACGACACACAGAGTAAGAAGATTTATTATAATCTAATGAGATGATATGTTTGGTTTTTAAATCTAGATCATCTAAGAAGCAAAAAATTCTGACACAGCAACACTTCCTCTTATGGGTATTTACATTTAGTACTTCATTACCAACATTACTGCAGCTTTGCATTGGCTTTACACTGTTCCGCTGTGTGGTACTAAAGCAGCCCTGCGTGTTTTAGATGTCTCCCTGCTCCAACACACCTGATTCAACTTAGTGGGTTGTTAGAAGCCTGATAACGACCCATTCATTAGAATCAGGTGTGTTGGAGCAGGGAGACATCTAAAACAGGGTTCCCCAACCCTGGTCCTCGGGGACCTGCAGGTTTTAGATGTTGCCTTGCTCCAACACGCCTGATTCAAATGAATGACTTGTTAGAATCCTGATAACGAGCTAGTCATTTGAATCAGCTGTGTTGGAGCAGGGAGACATCTAAAATATGCAGGGCAGCGTTCCCCGAGGACCAGGGTTGGGGACCACTGATCTAAAACGTGCAGGGCTGTGGCTCTCCAGGACCAGGGTTAGCCACCCCTGGACTAAAGGGTCGTATTAGTGGCAGCATCCTACCTCGGTGAGGGGGTGTTCTGGCATGTGTTGGTGGGGGAGGTGAGCGGGCTGGACCAACTGGCCGGTGAGCGCAGGGTGTGGCGCGTCAGTGGGCTGCCCATTGGTGCCTGGGGAAGAGATCAGAGATGGACTTACGCGTCAGGCAGTGCAGCATTGACTATGGAAGGACTCATGCAGAACCGGAGCGTGTCCGTACACTCATCCAGTCAGTAGTTCTATTGTTCTGTGCTTTTGCTATCTTAAACAACTGCTGCAATTAACGCATTGTTTTATTTGTGTTTCACTTATTATAAGTATTATATACTTGTTATTGTTTATTACGATTATAAGAACATCCCAGCATTGGAGCTGTGATTTAAGTAATGTGATAATCTGTGTGCGTGTGCGTGTGAGACCTGTGCGATGTTGCCAGTGTTCCGCAGGTGGTTCTGGAGCAGCTTGGTTGCTCCGTCCTGGAAGGCTTTGGGCAGCGCTGCCAGCAGCATGGTGAACTCTGGGGTGTTCAGCTGGAACAGGGAGATCAGCACCGCCTGGGCTGCCTGCAACACACACACACAAAGATTACAATATTATTAAATTAGCAGATTAACACTAAAACGCCTGCCCTCATTTCTGCTTGTGTTAAATAAATACACAAATCTATACTTCATCATTTGTGTGCATGACACAAATTAACTACAGAATTGTGTATTACAGCATTGACTTAATGGCAGTGTCATGACAGTCACACCCTGCCAAAAGTGAGAAATGTGTCACGGTGGATTTTTCCCCCATTCATTTCTAAATCATCTTAAACATCGAGCTCAAATCAAAACAGTATCGCTTTGCGGTCCTCCGCGGCGCCTCCTCATACATTGTGAAGCAAAGCGTTGTGCTCAACTTTGTTGATATGAGCGGTGTTCACCACATTGTTTATGTTCCTATGTACGGAGCCAGGGCTGTGTAGAAGTATCAGATCATTTTTTCAACACGCACAGAGAACGGTAAGCTAGCGAAATGCCAGGAGATATTCGTTGAATTTGCCAAAAAGTGTATTAGCTTACATTTAGCCTGCGATAGCTGACGTTACCTTGAAGAGTTTCTAGCGTAGACGACACTGCTTTCTGCTTCATTGCCAAAGCTGCCTGATTTCAATGCCATTGACACACTACTGTACTGCCTGACTTTCGCAATTACAGTGAAAATAGCAAAACACAGACAACTATCTGCTGAGAAGGTTAAAAAGACGACCAGTATTCAAAACATACACAGTGGGTGCCAATTCCGACATGCCTAATGTTATGCGTGCATGTGTGTATAGTACACACCTTTCTGACATCAGAGCTCTTGGGCTCAGTAGTCCAAGTGATGATGCGGGACATGGCCAGACGCGTCTCGCTGGAGTTGACAAAGTCCGGAGCCTCCATCTGCAGTGTCAGTGTCTCTATGTACTTGAGAATGGCTACCTTCACCTGCGGTAGTAGGAAACACACACGCGTTTGTGATTAAGACGTACCAGTGGCTGCCAGTGGCACACGCGCTGCATGGATACCCTGCTGTGCATACACAAAAGCACTGAAACGCCAAGCACACGTGAAAGATGTCAACATCAGCGGGATGTACAGTGGCACCAGGCACGATGGACGTCTCTTGCTTTGGTTCTGGAAAAAGAATGGAATGGTCGGATGAACCCCGTTTGACAAAAAGTGCATTGTGGGGCTGTGCTTCAAAAACGTATGGAAAACAAATGGATCCAAAATAAAGACAGCGGGGATATAAAAAGAAACAAATATCAGTGCAAAGCTGATACACAAACAACATACACAGCCTTGGTTAAAGCCTTTGTCCACCTCACACGTTTTAGTGTTAAGAGTTAACCTGGCTAATTAAACCTCTTTTAGAGACTGACATGCCAAACCCTGGCTTGATTGTCATACCCTAACTCAGTTGTGTTGCAACTGTATGGGGTGGAATAGAGAGCCTTAGAACATTATTTTTAGATCCCGTTTTAATTGTGACACGAAGTACACATATGACGTGTGTCTATTTAAAAGATAATTTGTTCAAGTCAAGAACGTTGCAGTTTGTTGTGAAACTATAAAGTAATCTTTAGTTTTGTGTGTGCCCGCTCAGTGAACTACAGATTTCACAACACACGTCACCAAAACTATGCTTTCTTTGGCTTGTGGACTGTGGACGCGACACAGGGTTTGTAGTCTTACTAATTACATATTTTCAGTCTCATACTTCAACAAATGCATGACAAGCTGACACTTTCTTCACTGAATAATAAATAGTCAAACATCATATGAGTGCTTCGTTTCACAATGCTAACTGTATCTAAAAATAATGTTATTCTCACCGTGTACTACCATACATATTTTTTTAGAACCCAGGTCCCATAATGCAGATGTGACTTCGGCCCTCTATAACCAACACCTTATTTGTGATTGGTTCTTTGGAGCATATGCAGTTTGCTGACCAACGTCAATGCGTGTAGAGGTTTATCAGCCAAAATAACTCAAAACCCTTTTTATCATATTCACTATTTCACTTTTTCCCTAAATACTCCTCAGACTTAAAGATAGTGTAAAGCAAATACAAAGATTTACTTGGAAATAATTTGTATATGTTAAAAATCCATTCCTTTAAACATGAAAACACTTAACTATGTAGTATTGCATTGTAGAGATAGACCGTTAAACTGTATTTAATAATTTCTCTTCAGGATTTTTTGGGAGGGCCAGAAACGTGGAACTAGATACGTAGATGGTTCAACAATTTGCTTACCCCTCCCCGTAACACCACGAGGATATAAAGCGTTCAAATTATCTCAGTAGTTATCCTGCTCCAATGCAAGTTATTAGACTACTATATTTACTGTCCTTCAACAGCCTATAATTCCATATATAAATCACATACTGTCCTTTAACAGCCTACAGTCTGATAGCTATACCTTCGTTGCAGAAATAAGCACACAATGTGTTTCAGAGTCAATGTGTATTATTTTAAAGCTACTGGTTTAGTAGCCTGGCCTACCTGCTAACACCCGGTGGCCAATTCAAGTCGGCATTCTCATGTTCAAATCAGGATCCAAATAATACAACTGTCTTTATGTAGTCCAATCCTCTTTGCAAAAGAAAATATAAACCACATATCCAAACGAAAAAATCCAATCCAACTAGTAGGCTAGTTTAACTTGACAAGAACAGCATCTCACGGCATCTGCAGGTGTCATGACAAAAAGTGCTCTGCTAAAAAGTGGTCTGTTGGAAACACAGCCTTAAATTATAACCAATCTATTTAAAGTGATAACACAACTATAAAATGCACGTCTACATTTTCCGGCTGAGGATACCTTTTTGGCACAACACCGCTAGATGGAGTTTTCCATAGAACACGCTATGGGTGTGGTTACAGCACCTTCTGCTGACACACCCCCAGCGCTTGAGAACAGATAATGCTGGTTATATTTGTCACGCCTTTGAAACGTAATTTTATATACTTGTCTTTTTTTATTAATTAATATTTGGCTGGGTGGTTAATAATACCTTTTTCTGTGGTATGACAAACTCAAAACACAAATGTATGTCTGCTTTACACAATCTTTAAGGCCACCTCCAAAAAAAATATCAAGGGGGGGAAAAATAATATTGAGGCAAGTGTGCGCGCCACTGAATTGCTCCCCCCGGAGCGCACTGACCTGGGAGGATTGGTTCCAGGCTGCGACCTGCTCGTCTAGAGAGCAGGCGTGGCGCCACGCTCTGGGGGGAAACAATTTTACCTCCGACCCTCCCCTGCCTCGCCCGCAACACGAGCTCCGTACTGGCTTCAGAGAGAGAGGAGGAGAATCAGCGCGTCAATCAACCGGGAGAGAGAGAGAGAGGAAGAGAGGGAGAGGGAGCAGGACAAGGGGTGGGAGGTGAGACAAGTAGGGGGACGAATTGAGAGAGAAGGAAGGGTAACTTGACAGAGCATCATGGAGGAGGGGAGAGAGGGGAACGTGACAGGGAGCGGAGGAGTTAGCAGCTCGAGGAGGAAGGCGGTTAGATTGAGTGGAGGAGGAGACAGCAAGTGAGGAAGCAGGGAGAAGATGGAGTGAGGATGGAGAGAGGAGCTGGAGAGCGCGAGGGGAGCGTCTGGGCCACAGCCAAGCAAAACAACGATAACACCAGCCACAACTTAACAAAGAAGGAGAACGGAGCGGCTGATTGGAGCCATTGTCATCTGCCAACCAATCACACTTCAGGATAGCAGGTGTTGTGGGTCGGTGCGAAGCCGGAACAGGCAGGCATGAAGTCACATCAGTTGCTGTTGTTTTATAGTCATGGTGCAGCTGAATACTGTATATGTGGTTTGCCTTTGAGCACACACACACAAAATGAAGCTGCCATTTACCTTAAGGTTAGGAGTCTGTGTCTGGTCCACAGTGAACCGCATGAGGATGGTGAATTGCAGTTCATTGGGAAAAGACTCCCTGCGCACAAACACACACACACACACAACTATGTAACCAACATCATACATGATCCCAGCAATGTGGCATTTGATCAGCTGCCATTATATTTTCGTTAATTCACCCACAGTCATTTCTCTATTAAAATCATGTATTATAACTGCGCATGCTGGCGTGTGTGTGCCTGTGCTGCTGACCGCGTGACGTCCAGGGCCCTCTGGACCTTGGCCTGCACAGAGCCCAGCAGGTCGGCACCCATCTTCTTCAGCAGCTGGGTGAGCAGCACAAACAGCCAGTCCTGCAGGTCCTCCTTGTGGACCTGGATGAAGTCCACCAGGGTCTCCAGGAACATGCTGAAAACCTGGACACACACGCAATGCAGGTTTAAACAGTGCACACACTTTCCCTCACACACACACACAGTCACACACACATTAGTTAAACACACACACACACACCATGTATGCACTAGACAGTCTGTAAAACTGCATACAGTATAGGTTATACTGGTAAACGAGGTGTTAATCTGCATTCCGTTTATAGTCGGGACGTCGGTAGTTCCCGCTTCAGAGCTAAATGCGTTCCATTGAAACAAGACGCACGAGCCATGGTCGCAAACCTTTCATTTTCTTTACTTAGCCAGCAGAGACTGGATAACTACAGGCTATTCACCCATCTGGTCGGGCTTGTTCAATTGAACAAATAAAATGTCTAACATAGTAACGTTACAGATTACTTTAGGCCGATATTTAACACGTTTGATTAAAAAAAGATAACTTCAAAATAAAAGTACAAACAAGTAACTGGACTTAATGCTAGTTCCGACTCAAATGGAATGCAGGGTTAGTCTTCATCCGCCATTACCTCCACCCCAAGGCACCAAACATCCCCTCACACCCAAATGCATTAGTATGGAATTATATATATATGAAATATCAACAGCAATCATATATCCCGTCACACTCAAACGAACATGCTGCATGTCTTATTTCTTAAAGGTGGTGCGTTTCCCAGGCAACGCGTGATTTCAGTGACACAGCTGAATCTGGTTAGTGATTGAGTAGCACTGCACACCGTTGCCTTAGTAGTGAGTCATTAGTAGCCCAATTACATTAAGGAGGCAGATTCACAACCAAACGGATTGGCCAGACTTACTCTCTACAGAGAGTTCCGGAACAGAGAGGGGAGGGGGCGGCATGGAGGGGGAGGGGGGGGGAGGAGAGAGAAAGACACTGTTAGCATTCTGTCAATGAATAGCACAAACACACTCGTGTGTGTGTATATATATATATATATATATATATATACACACACACACATATCTAGGGACATTTAACACAGTCCATTCCTCCACCGGCTGGAGCGTCATAGTTAAACAACACAACAAAATTAAGGCAGAAGAAGAATTAATGGCTAGGTAAACATTAAATAATGCTGCATTTACAGGACATTTGAAAACTTCAGATGCATGATATAACCTCTGCGTCCATCTGACATCTTGTGTCTTTAAGTAAGCAATATGTACTGCGATAAAGTTACATTTTTGGAAAATCACTTTAATTCAGTAGCAAAAAACCCTTTCAGGGTTTAATTGCAATAAAAGTGAACCTAAAAATGTAAAGTGTAACTGCACCCCAGTTCTGAGCCTGACTCCACCCACTTCAACCAGAAAAATGCATCAAGGAGCTGAGTGAGGAGAGGGGAGGGGCTGAGAGGAGGACCAACATTTACATTTGATGACGTATGAGCGTACTGAGTGTACCGATGAAAACCAGCCAGGTCCTGGGGTGATTTTTAACTATTATGGCGTTTACTTCTGTTTTCAGCAAATAAAATGGCTATTTTTGTAGAAACGGGAATTTTAGTCAATATTAACACCAGCACTGATGTGTCTCGTCACATATCAATCCTATTACTTAGTTTACAGCTCAATAAACACATTTTAGCCTGCAGTTACATTTGAATAAATATTGCTTATTTAAAACGATAATTGGCAATTTTTTTCAGACAGACTTCAGAGATGTTTGCATCTGTAGTTTTCATTTGTGTAAGGCACTAGTTCTCTGTGTGCAAGGGAGAGAAATGAAGAGAAATGCAATGGACATGGACAGAGTAAGAAAGTCATTTAGGATGGATGGAACTGGGAGGAGAGGTATCGTTGAGATGTACCTTGAAGGAGGCTGAGCTTATACCGGATTCTGCTGTGCCGTACACTCTGCCGGAGTCTCGCTGGAATTCATCAAATGTCACGTCAAACGACAGGGGGAGGGGGGGTTTTGTGGTGGCGGTTGGAGAAAGGGGGGGTGTCTCACACAAGACGTGTGTACGTGTGTGTGTGTGTCAAAATGCCAGGGGGGGAAGTGGCGGAGTTAGAGAGGGTGAACCTCAGCATGTTAGTCAGACAGAGGAGCCAACAGCCAAAGTATGTAAATGTGTATGTGTGTGGGATGGGGGGGTTTTCGCCAAATCACTCTGGGATGCGGAGAGGGGCGGGGCGGCAGGGGGGTTGCAGGGAATTCAAGTGGGAACAGCCGTCGGATTGGCTGACGAGTGGTGAGAGAGCAATCCCATTGGGCAGCCGAGTGTGTGTGAGCTCACACGCACAAACTCAGACCCGTCATTCCGTTAGAAAACCAGCCAGCTACCGTCACACGAGCTTCATGCATGTTGTGCGTGTGTGTGTGAAAACGGTTGTTTGCATGACTATAACACTGTGTTGGCAAAACAGTTGCGCTATCTTCACATTATACATTTAAATGTATGCACGTGTGGTACGTGCAAATG